>JAGPOY010007763.1:0-14738 GCA_018983105.1 Silene uniflora | reverse complement strand
TGAGCCACTAGTCTCTAGTTGGACATACTCCGTATTAGGCCAAATTAACTACTCAAAATTATCACATTTTAGAAAAATGATTGGTATTGATTAATGTTTGGTATTGTTTGATCTGGTATTATGTGTGCAATGAGCCAATGACCTGTTTTTGGGATAAGATAGTGTTAAAATTCCGTGCAATGTCACCAATTCGTTTTAGGATTGAACGAACGAACGTCCTTTCCTCCAGACATTTGGAGGGTGCATTGATGCATTGTCAATGCATTGATAAGGTAAATGATGGAACCTCACAAGTTAACTTGTGGTTGTTATGTTGTCTTGGTATTATGATCGATTGTTATATCGTTATTGTTGTTCTTAGGTCCATTAATTATTATGTGACTGATATACATCATTCAACGGTTTTGACGAAGTTTAACTGTTTATCGTAATACATAATCGTTGAAAAAAATAATACTCGTATGAATTACGGGCTGGGTTGATTGTGATGAATCAAACATGTTCTAAATTTTTTTAACTTGTGACGCATGTACTAAATATTTTATCGTGTGACGAAAAGGTACTTGTAACCTTTAACCTGTTGTGAGGCGTTACAAGCTTGTGACACACGGACACGTTAATGAGATTTTGCCAATTTTTTGATTGAAGATTGCAATGAAGCATAAAATCCTCAAAATTAGTCATTAATTTCATTTCATAATTTCAATAACATTTTCTTCAAATTTGCAGCCAACATTTCAAGTTGTCCAACCACTAAATGGAGACCCATTCATTGGTGGGCTTGAGACACCAGTGACATCCAGCCCTCTAATTGCATGGTACTTATCCAACCTCCCAGCCTACAGAACAGCAGTCAACCCACTTTTGAGAGGAGTTGAAGTGGGCCTGGCCCATGGGCTTCTTTTGGTTGGCCCATTTGTGAAAGCAGGCCCATTAAGGAACACTGAGTATGCTGGTGCTGCTGGTTCACTTGCTGCTGCTGGTCTTGTTATCATCCTTAGCATGTGCCTTACCATGTATGGCATTGCCTCTTTTAAGGAAGGCGAGCCCTCAATCGCCCCGGCTTTGACTTTAACTGGCCGTAAGAAGGCTCCTGACCAGCTCCAAACTGCTGACGGTTGGGCCAAGTTCACCGGTGGATTCTTCTTTGGGGGTATTTCCGGTGTTGTTTGGGCTTACTTCCTCTTGTATGTTCTTGACCTTCCTTACTTTGTCAAGTAAGGTGTCTCAGGATCTTTGGGTATCCTTTTAGTTGTGAGGAACTAATCTTGTATTATTGTTTTCGAAACGGACATAAAATGTTATTGTATATTAAAAACTACTCTTTTCAATTTCAATTTGTTCTACTTCAATATAATTGTACATTTCTTGGCCTATAAATAAAGAGGGCAAAAGGGAAACATGTAGATAAGATACACTCTTCTCGGGCGACAGCGATGAAGGATTAATCAAGAAAAGATCTCGTTCCAACTTAACTAGAGATCTTGAGTTCAAGCAATGAGAATACAACAGTGTCAAAACTCATGAGAAAGAGCTTTACCGCCTCAATGGTCCTACCCGTCTCAAATCCGGATTAAACCGGGTGGTATACAACAAAAAAATAATAAACAGACGTGAAAAATTCATAACGACGCTGTAATATCGTCAACCTCTTTCGTTAGCATGTTGCGGAGTACAAGGTGAACCGGCGCACCGCCGACTATTCTGCTAACACAAATAGCACCATGATATGGACACACATTGTTGTAGTGATGAAACCAATCATTGCCGAGTACCATTGTACCAACCATAGTATACAATTATGCAATGTGACTTCAAAGGAACTGCATCTCAAAAACTATCATGATTTGTACATAATGACACAGCCTAAGAAAATAAATCACACATCATATGATTCCGGAAAAAAAAAAAGGCAATTTATAAATTCTGAAATTTAGCCCTAGGTGGATTGGAATCCTGGTTCCGCCCCTGATTGTAATACAATATATTATACGGAGTATGTAAATGTATTAAAGGCAAGATATAATTTTTTTTGAAAAATAATCTAATGAGTAGAGGACACGTCGAGAGAGACAAAGGTTGGAGAGTCATTATCAGGAGCAGTTGTAAGTTGATCAAAATGCTTCAAAGTTGGGTGTGTGATCAATGAAGGAGTAATGTCAAGATCGTCCCACCCTAGAAATGGATTTGTGTTGGCCAAATTATCCCATCCGATGTGTGCCACGTGTTTCACATCCGTTGGACCTCCGATCTCCATGCCCAACTCTTCCATTTCATCCTCATAAACTTGAGAAAGAAGATCAATAAATAACTTGTGATCAGAATCCAAATGTGTTAAATTGTTAATAATTAACAACGATATTCTTCTGAAAGGCTCCAGCTATAAGGCGTATAGATATGTTGTTTCCAAATAATAACCCATAATGAAAATTATGTCGACTGACTGCCAATTTCACAGTATACAGATCGCAAACAGGTGACTGAACCATTTCACTTTTACTATGTCAAAAGACGGAGAATAATGAATCTTTGACTCCACATGAAACTTTTTAGTTTTCTAACTTCCTAGCATTATGTTCTTTCAAGTTTCAAGGCAGTTAAATACTTGATCATGCTGTTTGAAGCTTTGAATTTCAATAAAGCATGGACCTATTCCGTATAATCATTACTTAGTTATTTTGAGTTTGAATATACTCCGTATGAGATAGTATAAGAACTTACTGAATAATTGAGACAAACTTTTGAAGCCCTTGACCAGCCTGTTAACCCCTGTGGACAAGTTAGGTCTCGGAAGTGCCAAAAACCTAGACGAATGCTTCATGCTCTCACCAGATAAGCTCTCCGCATCCTCATCCTCTTCTCTGTTTCCTGAAAACAATAAACGGGGAATAAAATTAGGGATACATTACAAAATTACCTCAATATTTCATGGCTCCTACCTATGGTGGGGTGGAGGTCTAGTGTATGCAGGTTTTCCCGTTTTGTTGGAAACATAAAGAGAATGTTTTCGAGAAACAGAAATCGCATTACACCAACGACATTACCACAGTGCATCAGTGGTTCTTGGGGGAGCTTATGTGAAGCCTTACCCATGTGAAAACAATACAAAGAGATTGTTTCCATATAAATAGTTATGAAAATAGCGTTTTGCATGAAAAAAATTCTCAACATGAAGAAATGCTATTGTACTTGATATATGGGATTGTAAGTCTAGTTTATGTCTTCTAGGCCTTTGTTCGGCTACAGCAACGCTAGCCTGAGACACACAACCCATTGAGAAAGGAAGAACAACAAATTTTTCTATACGGTCTCTCATTTTGCCATGAACACCCATGATAATATCGACAAGCAACGAAGTGACAAACACACAGACGGGCTGAGATACAGATTCAATTCACACAACTACGCAAAAAGAAACATATGGTTTGAGGAAACTGAAGTTTTGGTAGATGGGATAGGGTTGTTATAACAGGTGATGTTAGCTTTGCTGTCAAGAAGGTATAATTTTACAAGAGAAAAGGGTTAGTACCCCATGTTGGTTTGGTGAGAATGAAAGTGGAAAAGAATGTAATGCAAGGATGTTGTTAGTGTAACTATACAAGACTAAACTATGTAAATTAAGATGTTAACATTTGACAGTACACTGGTACATCAGTACATGCATATATATTAATGTCAAATTATGATTAAAAGTAAGAATTAAAATATGTAAATTATTCAAAGATCTAACCTTTTGATGTATAAGTTCTCACTTCTCTTCCAAATTTGGTGGGCTCCCTTTTTCTTCCATTTAGCTCTCTTGTTACAAAAGCTATCCAAATTTTCCACTAGTTTTTTTTAGCTCTAAACATTACACCTCTCTTTACTTTGTATGTACTCTAGCTCAAAAGAGTGCAACGTAAGCGACATTACATTTTTGAAATGCCAAGTACTTGATGATGAGCGGAATATAATAAACAAAACTAGTATAAAACACTCTCTAAGTTAATGATTACTGTGTTTGGAAGAAATTTTTACATGATTCATCTTTTCATGTAGACTAATGATGCAAAATATGCAGCACAGGAGAAATGATCATAATGATAATGCAGATATCTTTCGTAATACTGTCATTATGGTTTCCTAAGATTACAGCAAAAACACAGGAGCTCAAAATGACTTCATTATCTTTTACACCAAACAATGGGAATCATGATTTAAGGCCCAAGACACTTCTGACAGAAGAACCTTCATCTAACCAATATCCAATAAACGACGATTCTCAGGAGAACATGTCGTGGAATGTGAGAAAAGAGAGATATTTTGAAGTGCAGTAAATGCTTGGCCTAGTAAATGTTTGGATAACGGCAGTGAAAGTCATGTAAATAAAACATTTAGATAGCATACACAGTTTCAGACTCTCATATCCTGTAAATGATTAGGAAATAATGTCAGCAAAAGTCCTGAAAAAAAGAGAAGGGAACGAGTTTTCAGTTACCTGTGCAGACTTAATTCAGATATATGTGAAAGAAGAGAATAATAAGAACCGTGTCTTCAATAATGGCACTTCTGTCACCCAAAATGCTTCCCAGGAAATTATGAGATTGGCAACTCTGATAACTCTGTAAACCTGGCAAATGGGTCATTTGGTCGGGTTCATGATGGGGTCATATTGGAGAATGGAGATGCTATGCATTTTACTATGGTAAGTGGCGTCACATAGGTTCAGCAGCCGTTCAGGTAAGTTTTCAAGTGTGGTGTCATTGGGTTAGTCGCTCAGGGTCATGTCAATTGTGTCCAACTGGAACTCTGGGTTGTATCACCAACAACATTACTTCGGCGCCTCAAGGATTCTCGTAAATGGCAGATTAAAGGGATTGGAATTTGGATGTATGTAGACCTGACTCCTATTTTGTTCCCAAAAAAGTTGTTTCTGCCTATCTGGATGATTCAAACTGGTAATGTGCCGAGTAAATGTAAATTGGGGCCAGATCACTTTGGGTCATGTTGCGTTTGGAAAAATTGTCTAAGGTATTATTTTTGAATCGGGACATATTCGAGTCGGGTGGTTTCGAGCTTTGTGTCTCGGTGGTTCTATTCTGGTCAAATTCTGGTTTCGGCTCAAGTTGGTTCTGCCCTATCTAATCACCAGAAATCTCCACAAGAACATATTCCATCCTTGAAATGATGGAACCTACGAATATCTCTGACAATAATCTCCCTACCAAGAAGCTGAGAAGTATATTTGAGGAAATTATGGCAATCTGTACAAACTCGAAGATTTTTCATGACCCGTATTGGCGCCCCACTGTTACTGCTAATTATCCCATACACAACAGCTAGCTTCTCACTGTGTTGCCGGAGAAACATCTCTTCTTGTTCCTCTTCAACATCTTGAGTAACCTGCCCTAATTCAGTGCAATATCCTATTTGCTTCAGCCTTCCAATTAAGGTATCCAAGTAAGAATAGATTTCAGCTTGTCGAGGGTGGGTTCGATCTCCAAACACAAATGTATGAACATTGTTATTCAACTGTATCCAAGATTGGCCAGGATGTTTTCTAACTCCTTTCTTCTGCATTAATCTCCGAACCATTGCTGATTCTTCCCATCTGTTAGTGTTACCACACATGTTTGCCATCAAAACATAAGGTTCTGCATCCAACGGCTCAAGCTCAAGCAGTTTTTCCGAAGCCCACTTCCCTAAATCGTAATTTTTGTGGACTCGACAAGACGATAAGAAGGCCCTCCATACTGAACTAATGTGCGAGAGATTATTCTCATAAATGAAGTTCTTAATTTCATCTAGTTGGCCAGCTCGGCCAAAGAGATCAACCATACAAGTAAAATGCTCGATTTCAGAGGTAATGTTGTAAACAAGTTTCATTGACTTGAAAATTTTGCGGCCTTCATTAACCAACCCAGCATGGCTGCAAGCTGTTAAAACGGCGACAAAAGTCACCTCATCTGGTTGAATTGCGTCCTCCATCATTAAATAAAAAAGCCTGACGGCTTCTCTACCATGCCCATGTAGAGCATATCCAGATATGATTGCAGTCCATAAGACATTATTTCTTGTGTTGGTCTGATTGAACATGTTCCGAGCATCACATAAACTTCCACACTTAGAATACATGTCAACCAAAGACGAGCTCAAAACTAAATCCAATTTGCATCCACACTTTTGTACAAGTCCATGGATCTGTTGACCAAAACTCAGCATGCCGTAATCAGCGCACACTGAGACAACTGTAGTAAGTGTGAATTTGTTGACATTAATCCCTTCATGAACCATGTAGCAGAACATTTCTAAGGCTTCATTCCATTTGCCATTCTGAGCGTATCCTGAGATCATAGAGCTCCACAAAACAATGTCAGGTTGAGATTTATCACCACTCATCTTCTTAAAATTCAGCTTCCGACTAAAACCTGTGAAGCTTAGGTTAAACACAACTGTTGCCTTATCGATCAGTCCACATTTTGAGTACATATCAATAAGTGATGGTCTTATATGCTCGTCGGTATCTAATCCACAAATGATCAACCTTCCATGTAACTGTGCCCCAAGCTCTAAGATTGATAACGAAGAAACCAAAGCCAGTCCTATACTGAATGTAAGCTCGTTAAATTGGGTTTTTCCTTTTGCCATTTCGTAAAGAAGTTCTAACGCAGTTCCCTCAGAACCGTTCCTCATCATACCAGATATCACCGTATTCCATGTCGCACAATCTCTAACCGGCAATCTTCTAAACAGATCAAGAGAGCTCTCCACATCACCAACCCGCATAAGAGCACCAATCATTATATTACATGAAACGATATCATCTTCCCTGAACTCAAACAACATCTTCGCATAATCAATCTCGTCACATTTCAAATAAAAATCAATAAGAGAATTCCTCAACACATCATCCACCACAATCCCACTCGTTATCATCCACCCATGAACCACCTTTCCCTCATTAACCAACCCTCCACTAGAACAACACTTGAACACACTCGACAACGTAAACCCATTTGGACAAACTCCCTCATCAAACATCCGAGCAAACAAACCAAACCCACGTCGAAACAACCCGAACCTCGCAAACCCCGATATCAGAACTGTCCAACTCCTAACATCTTTCTCAAGCAATTCATCAAACACCTTATGTGCATTACTCAAATCCTTGAATTTCACATACAAACTCATCATATAATTCCCAACACCCAAATCGCATATCGACCCGTCTTTGATAACCCTTCCATGGAGGGTCATAAGGGTATTTTCGTCCTTCAAATTATCAATAAAACCCAACATTTTAGATTGTGGGTAATTGTTTTTGAAGGAGAGAGTTGCATAAAAATGCTGTAATTGTTTTGGGATAATCTCATTTTTGCGTAAATTGTAGAACTTAGGGATTAGATTAATTAATCGCATTTGATACAATTTAGAAGTTCAGATCAAAAATAGTTTACACAAATTCCCTTGTTGCATTCAGTTCTAACTTCCAACAGCTTTTCAACAGCTTTTCCCGCCTATTTGGAGTCACTGGCGGAAGTGGGTAGAGGCGTAAATGTGTAATGGAGCCGATTTAAGCTCGAGCTCGGGTGGCTCGGAATCAACTCGGAAACTTGAGCTTGAGCTTAGAATCGTCTTTGAGTTAAAAGGCCCAAAATAACTTGTTTTCAAACTTATTAGTGGTCAATGGAAGCGAGCGTCCCTAGTAATTCTCCCTTGGTTCCGCCACTTTTACCGTTTTAAGATATCGTAGAGCGCATTAGTAATGCAATTGATAAACGGGATGAAAACAATTTTACAAAAAATTAAAATTCTAAGAGAGAACCATCGCGATTCAAGCATGGTATCTTGTCTCGTTTCACCATGGAATTGAGACTGAATTTAGTTATCTTTGTACAATTCATCCACTTTAAAAACGAGTTAATGACGATGTCAACTGGCATAGCTGATAAAGTCATGAAACGTTCTACTTGTGCCCTGATCCGCCGGCATCTTATTGTCTCTTGCAGCTCTCTTTACGCCAAAAAAGGAAAGTTAAATTACACGAGTTAGCGTTGAGATTTTGGCGTACAATAATTATTGCAAACTTTTAATGAATTTTTCATTTAGGACAATCATTTTAGTAGTCATTTGTCGTTTCGAAGAGCAGTGTAACAAAATACACAAGTCAGAACTCAGAACTCAGAACCCAGATCCAGCCATATCATCACCATATAATAAATCAAGACTCACACCCATTTTTACGACAAAAGACTTTGCTTGTTGCTTGCTGTTAAGCAGCCAAATACTTGCTTCAAGCTAATAATAATGTTCAATTAATCAAAGATAACACGATACAAGAAAAACTATTTTTCTTTTCTTTGAATATTAAACTGCAAAAAGGCAAGGGAGTGTAAAATGGGAACGGGTAGCCTACAATTTCAACACGGGTTAGTTTGTTTCTATAGTGGAGGGTAGAAGTAGGAGGATAGTGAGAATCCCAGAAAGAGGAAGCCACCAACAGTTGCAACTGTTCGTTGTGAGATCCGGGATGCCAACATGCTTCCTCCCACAACGGCCACTGATGTACACACCGTGTGTCCGAGAATTGCTCCTATACATACACCCAATGCATTCTTGTGCGTTGCCAACTGCCAAAACAAAATGATCTTCCGTTAGTTATGAGCTTATGATTGCCACCATTGGGATCGACTTTTTGTAAGCAGCATTTACACAACCTAAGAATCTAGCAACACTGATTATTATTTTTTCCCCTTCTATTTTCCGAGCATAGAGGGAACTACAATGACAGTTTTGATGCTGACAGGTTTTGAATCTAGGTCATGACTTAAACCAATCGATCATTTTACTAGTCAGTTTAGCAGACATCTGCAGCTCCTTTACTGCTTTTTGTGGGAATAATTGAATAATTTGGCCATTCGACTTGGCAAGGAACACATAGGTTCTGTCCCAATTTCTTTACACAGCTACACGACACATGACGACTAATGTAGAACTACTATCACAATGCAAGTTGTGTAGATATGGGGACAAAATTTGTGCTATTCCTTCATGATCAAAAGTTAACACAGAATCTAAAGAATATTTGATCAAGGAACAATATAAAGAAGTTGATAGCAACAGAGCAACACAGCTGTTGTTTTCTGAAGGCCTAAAAAAGGGACAGGCAAATTAAGAACATTTGAGAAATTGTACAAGCAAGAATTTGTAGATAATAGTTAAACCACGAAAAAAGCCAGGAATAGCGCATTAAGCAACCTGAGATGGATAATAAATTTCCCTTCTAAAGCAAACCACAAGCAACATAAACAAAGTTCCTGATGGAGGCACAAATCATAATAGAACATTTAATATTCTAGTCAATGAGCTCACAGTTTGTCTTATCTGTGATATTGCCAATAGTGTCGTAGATGGTTGCACACAGAGCATATTTCTGAATTCAGAATTAGGAGACTACAGTAAAGAAAAATAAACTTACAGCAATGGTTGCAATCTGACTACGATCACCCCACTCGGCCAGGAAGGTCAGGATAAATGACTGCAGAAAAATAAAATATTCACGTCACATCACATGACTCAACTACTCAAGTATATATCCTTCCCACAACTAAACACTCATACAAAATGAATGATGTTGGATATGCTAGATAATAATATTGTTCTTAATTAAATGTACCTCCAAGAATATAGGAGTACAAAATCTTGTAAAGAAACGGCGAATTGATGTTTTCCCTTGCCCTCCCTCAAGCTTCTCTTCAACCTGGACAGGACGCCAAAATAAAGTCAGATAATTAGAAATGATAACAAGTTAAAAGAACTTGTCCCAAAATTACAGACTAGAGAATAACAAGCATAGGGAATTCACTCATTCAGAATTACTCTAAGGGCCTGCTTGGTACAGGTAAATTTAATGGAGGGTTGGTGATGAGATTTGTACGATAATTTGTCTGAAATGGGTATCGTGGATGTTCATTTTAATGAAACTATTACTACCACCCAGTGTGTGAATTTGTTCTTCTACATTAGCAATTAATTACCCCGCCTCATACGTGGTAGTAGGTAAGATTCAGGGAAACGAAAGGGAAAAATAAAAAGAATCAATCATAAGTTACTTGCAAAAGAGCTGGGAGCACTACCATGGGAATCCAAATGGGACCACTTCAACTAAACTCACACACAAAAAATCAATGCCATTCCCTCAGTTTGTGACTTCATACCGAACGAGCCATTAATGACACCAGGGAGGACAAACAAATAAGACCCACAAGCATGAATGGATTATCATAACATCAAATACCAATGGAGGAAACCCTACATTTTATTGTGGCACAATCTTCTATTTAGGTCAAAAGACCACGGTACCACACACCAAAACCAAAAGCCTCTTTGCAAGTGCAATGAAGTTTGCATTATGGCATACATAGAAGATGCATTGAATTGACAGTATTAATTGGATAGGTTAACACATAAATACACAACTGATCATTTGCAAGCATCTTAATCCCGTCACCTACCTCTGATACTCTCATTATCATACACATTATGGAGCTTGTTAATAAAGAATTGAATGTTCTCAATGTTGGAAAACAAAAAATGTTCCATAGTTTTACCTCCATTCTACAATTAGAACGGGCGCACTAAGTTGTCAAGTAGAAGGATGTGGTTACGATGGCCGATGGGTATATTAACCAGAGATTTATGAACACATCTTAGTAGATAAACTGGCATACCTCTTCCATCTCCTTCTTTTGGGATCCTTTAGGATCTGATCTCCAAGCAATGTAAAGCAGCCGTAACCCAAAAAACAAATAGAGAACTGCAATGAAAAGAAAGTATGCATTTAAGACAAGGCAAAAGATATGGAGTCCCTAATGTCCACTATTCTTGATCTCATCTTAATCCAGACAAAACCTCAGTCCGGTCAATGGAGCACAAAACAACAACGCATACCACATATGACAATCTTGAGGGAGGGGGAAAGGATAAACAGAATAATATAACATATACACCGTAATAGTCAGCTGCCTGACAAGAGAAAATCAGTGGCTAGAGCCTAGAGACCAATAGCTGTGAAATGGCTTGGTCCAGACAACAGAGATGACACAGAAGTATAGCTATGTTAGTATCTTGCTCACAGTATCATACCAGTTTTTAACCTACATCAGATAAAATCCAAGCAGAGCCAACACACAGGCATCGTTTCTGTTATCTCCTGGCAAGACTGTACTCGTTTTACGAAGATCAAAGACTTCTCAGCTTTCACAAACTAATTAAACAATGTAAATCTACGCCTTTTAATAATTGTAATTGATGTATACAATTTCTTGTTAGGATCGTTCGAGTTCCATGACTAAACATTCAGTTTGATCAGGATTCAAAACTTGCATAGGAAAAGTTCATATGGTGCATTGACAAACTCCAAAGATAATTGCACTAGCCAAAGCATGTGAACAGATAAACCTAAAAATAAGCAAATAAAATGCAAGTAATAGATTCGGTACAATGAAATCTTGTAAAAAAGAGAATAGGATGTTTGATAAGAAGCACCTGTAGCTGCACTGTTTGTATGCTTTCTCGATATCAAGTTTGGCACTATCCTACCAAGTCCAGTGGAGAGCAGCTATATCGCCAAAGTAGAAATGTTTCAGTCAACTAGCAGAGTTTCCAACGCAGGCAGAAATAATAAGATCAATATTCTCAAAGCAGAGAATTTCAGAAATTTGTTATATGAGAACAGAGAAAATCCTATGGAATAGATAATGGATGCTTGGAATCAAGTAAATAAATGTAGCTATTGAGGCCAAATCTGAAAATAACTTACTGTCATCACAAACAAAGCACTAAGAGCACCAGATAAGACAATGGATTTTGGATGTCGCATCGCCATCAAAGCTGCTATAATGAATGTTTCATCTCCAATCTATCACAAAACAATCAGCTACATAAGGAAGATTTCAGCACGAACTAGATTTGGACACTAAATCAGGTGACGAAGGAGACGGTAAAAGTAACAGCACATACTTTTTAATTACGAAGTATCATAGATGCACAACCTAAAGAGCAGATCATAAAGAAAATGAAAGAGAACCTCAAAAGGACATACCTCACTGACGAGAATCATACATAAACTCGCAAAGAATGCATCAAAAACCCCTAATCCAGAGTCCAAATTTATGCCTAGATGAATTGAATGCGCATCTTTTCCAAGGTGCTCCAAGACTATCTGCAACATCCAACCACGGTTAGTTAAAGGTATACAAATGAGAGTTAGTATATTCTTCACTTCTAAAAGTCAAGCTTAGTATCAAAGAAAAAGCAATCAGAAGCAACTATCAACTATGAAGCTTTCGGAGGCCTAGAAGACAAAATCTTTACTGAAGGATATTAGACTATTAAAGGCACAATATACAACATAAGAACGAAACCAGCAATGCTGTCCCAGCGCCCCTTTATACAATAAAATTGAATTAACTAAAACCCGAACACTTGAGACCTATGATTCCAAGTCCAAAGACCAAACCCACCATCCAGCTTCTGAAGCATCGAAGCGATCCCACATGTTTAGCAAGGAAAAAGTACTCTAGTAACAATATCATCGAACTATATACCCATCCCAAACAATAGATTGACAGAACTCCTAAAACTGCTACATTTCCGAAAATGTGCACCCCAAGCTACAATCAAGCACTTCTACATTTACATTTCTTGATCATACCAAAGATAAGATGAGCGCATTAGAATTAGCTCAAGCAAGAATAATTCCAGACTATTTGCAATAACATATCCCAAAATTCGACAAATCGAAACTAAATCAAGTAGCTAGGTAAATTCGAATCCCAAGTTTCATCAAAATGAACCGAAAAGCTTCTACATTTCATACAATCATACAAAATTTCTAATACTCCAAACAAAAAGTTGAAAAATTCAACACAAATCACCTTACTACGACGGCCGAGATCCTTGATTGATTTAGTACTGCCATCATTATGATCATCATCATCACCACTTTCCTGCACAATATCACTCGATTCAATAAAATTTCAACAAAAACCCCAAAAATGAAATTCAAACAAACAAAATTCGAAATAAACAAAATTACCTGAGCAAAAATCAATGGAGTGAGCAACAGAATAACGGCGATAATAGAAAGAATGAATCTAGGGTTTTTGAAACGGTAATTCATTTTTTACCGTTACAAAATGAACGATATTCGGGAATCAGAACAATTGGAAAATGTAAGAGAATGATACTGGAGATCTAATGAGAATGAGATCCTGGAATCGTAAAAAAGGGGGAAAAATTAAATGAGGGAAGAACCCTAGGTGCGATCGATCGATTGATTATCGCGATTTCACGCAAAAGCGTGTGTGATCTATGAGTTATGAGTATGATATCGCGGAGATTTTTCTTAAGAGAGAGGAGATATTGACATATTGTGTAGCAGTTAGCACTGTAGCCCATTAGCCATAGCCGACACCTTACTGTTTACGGGTGTTTACTCGCTATTCGCGACCTGATCATAGTTCAACCACGTGTTTTTTTTTACTGAAACTGTCTGGCTAAATCTGAACTGAACTTATTGAGGCTTAACTGAAGGGAATTGAAGTTAAGAGTTAATTTGTGAAGAGAATAGTTGAACAGAACTGAACTAAATGAAGCAGAACGGAATAGAGCTGAACTAAACTGAAACGAGCTGAAATTAAGTCCGAAAGAACAGAGCCTGAGATCGAAAAATTCGAAATAAATGTGATTGAACGTGAGTTAGGTCATGCTTTTTTGGACTAAATTTCAGAATTCATTCAGTTCAGTTCATTTCAGCTCTTCCTTTCACAAATTAACTCTTTACTTTAATTCAGTTCAGTTTCAATTCAGCTCCAATAAATTCAGTTCAGTTCAAACAATTTCGGTACAAAAGAACAGGCCTTAATGTTGTCTAATTGAGTAAGCTGGTTAAAGTTTAGAAGTATTTTGGATGAGATTTTGGGTATACACGCTTAAGGGAGCGATTATAACTTGAAGTTTTTTTCCTCTGTAGAGTTACAATTTGTCAATTTCCACTATGCTCAAAAGGTAAGGAGCGAGTTTAAATGTATTGTGAATACTGATCTAGTAAAATTGATGTAAAATTTGAGAGGAAAAAATTCGAACATTTTGTATGCTGGTACCAAAAACTAATTTATTACCACAGGATTATCCCCTACATAGAATATTTTTAAACGATTTGGGGAGACTTTTGAGGTTTTTCTACGTGATTTGTTTCATTACAACATAGTTTTTACTAATAGATACACTCTCATTATATGCTCACATTTCGATATTTGATCAATATTTTCGAGGGGTGGGACAGGGCACGGGAAAATGTTGAGGATCGAGGGTTAATTTCCGATAAAGGCGGCCTCGACAATGGAGTAATTTCCAATAGGAAGAGACTGTTACAAATGGATTAGGGGTGCTTAGGTGTGGTGAAGGTAGGGTTGTTGGACAATATGTGTAGTGGTGTATTCATAAATGTTTAACTAAAAGGTCATTATTTTTTATTCGTTTTTTACTATTGATAAAATTTATAAATTACACATTTGGATGATAAAAAAAGTTTGTTGTTGGAAAGTTATGGGGCCTCAAGACCCCACTAACTTGTATACGGTTACGCCAGTGAATACGTGGTGAATGGTCAGTGGTGGTGGTGGTTGTGTCCCTTTTGTACATGAGTCACATAAGATAGTCTGTCATTCATGCCCCACGCACTCTAATCTTGTCGT
>JAGPOY010007745.1:6731-17511 GCA_018983105.1 Silene uniflora | reverse complement strand
TACATAATTTATTTCCATCCACATGTGAATTATGGTCATAACTAAATTAATTCGGCTTATGAAAATTAACCCAACGGATAAATTTACGTAAATTATTTCTCGCAAGCTCGAAATTCGTCATACTTTAATCATACGTCAACAACAAATCCAAATACCGCGCAATTGACCCAAAACCCGACTCAACCAAACCGGGCCGAACCCGGGCCAAACCTGACCGGGCCTGACCGGGTCTGACCGGGCTAAGACACAAAGGCTATTAAGCTGTGAACATACACTCGTCAAAGACTATAAGGGCCTATCTATGACGATGGTCTAAGATACCAACACCACACAAGACAAGTAGGACATCCACTTAACCATAAGAGGGGCAAAGAGTCCAAACTTGCAACATAAATAATCATACATCAAACAAGGACTCTAGGATAACATCCTAGCATGTGAAAGACTACAAAAATGTATATTCGGTTGACAATCCAACATTAGTCACAATCTCAATAGTAATCCAAAACTCAGCTAACCATTAATATCATAATCCATGAGAACAAGCTAAAATGGCAACAAGGTAACAAGATTCAAGCATAAATAAGGCAACCAATTCATCCAACAACCAACATATGAAAAGATAATCATGCTCAAAGACAAATCCTCGACCCTAGTCCCGCGACGGGTCATCGGTCAAATCGAGGCGACCGGTTTAAACCTAGTTTGACCAAACTCATTCGATAAAACTATCGACATAGAGAAAATATTCCGACTTAGAAAATAACCAATTCAACGGAAATATTAGCATAAACAATTTCCTACATGCCAAAATACCAACATACTTTAAAATACGAACAATAGACCCAAAACATCAAACAATAGACCCAAAATCCGACCCAACTCAACGGGTCAAGACCCGGGCCGGACCCACCGGGCCTAGCCGGGCCGCGGGCCTGTTTTGGGCTGTTTTGGCAGAAATTCTCGGCCCTTCCCTTTCTCCAACCAAAATCCGTTTAACACCGTTTCCAGCAACAATCAACAATACTCATTCCATTACAATACTCAAGCATGCGAATAACCACAAAAATTAGTAAACTTTAACAACAACAAATCATGTGAAAGTGAAGTTAACACATTATTAATCACATAAACACCCAACAAACACAAACACAACAACATATGTAACATTAATTCGTCGAGTAACTCGGAATAGTACCACAAAAATTAGTAAACTTTAACAACAACAAATCATGTGAAAGTGAAGTTAACACATTATTAATCACATAAACACCCAACAAACACAAACACAACAACATATGTAACATTAATTCGTCGAGTAACTCGGAATAGTTACCTTAAGCTAGCAAAGACAAAATAATAACTTGAGAAAGCTTCTAAAACCGAAATTACTCTTCTTCTTCAATAATATATGAGTCTCCTAACTCATCTTCAAAATCTTCACCTATAAGAACAACAAAAACACATTAATTAGGCTTAAATTTGAAACCCTAAAAAGATAAGCCTTAAAACAAAATTGGGGGAAATGAAAATAAAGCTTACTAGAAGATGAGGAATGAAGAGAGGATTCCAAATATATAATTTTTATGAAATTTGGTGGAGGAATGAAGGATTTATGAAGGATTTAGGGTTTGTAAGGAGGTTTTTGGGAGAGTTTTTGGTGTTTGAAAGAAGGAGGAGATAGATTGGAAATGGTGGAAATGAGAAGTGAAGGAGAGACCCCAAGGGGAGGTGAGGGCCGGCGGTTCCAAGGGTAAGGGTTGGGTCAATTGTTTACGTTTTGGTTCGCTTCGACGGTAATTAGAAATATTCGTCGGACGCGATTTCCGAGAATATCAAAGTTCTTAAACACGATTTTACTAAAAGATTAGGTACTCATATGCCCAATATCCAAACTCGTTTACCCAATGACCGTAAGGAATGGGAAAATCCTAATTTTACGACTTTTATCAGAAATCTATTTTATCAAAGTAAAATGTTTAAATATGGTTTAAATTACTTTTAAACATTTCTAAACTATCAAAAGTAATTGCATTACTTCAAAATAAAATAAAATCATATTTTATCAAATTACTATTATTTCAAATAAATTAATATGAAATTAGAATAGATTAAAATATTACTTTTAAAATATAATAAAGGTCTTCAAATTTACGGGGTGTTACAGCCATGTCCTTGTGCGACACTCCACCTTTACTTAACCTAATCCTTGTACTTAGTATAAATACCCCTCTCTTCCATTAAGGTCATGGAGAAGCACTTTAGGGTTAATTTAGGTCTAATCTCTTGTAATCAAACACTTTAATTTAGCTGTACTCTTTCCACAATAATCTTAGATTTAGTTGAAGAATACTTGGGTTGTAATTGAAAATTTGACAATTCTTCATTTATCAAAGGGTTTCTTCTTGTTCATTTCGTTATTATTGTTCAATCTATTTCAAGTTAGTACATTTCTTAATCTCTCTTTAATCACTTGTCATTTTATTTACATTTTTCATCATGATCTCATATGCTAGTATGTTTTACCTTCTTACTTGTTCATCTATTACCATGATTAGTGAGTAGTTTTCCAACTAGGGTTAATGGGGGATTAGGGGAAGGATTACGGGATTAGATTCATGCTTATGTTGATGATTGATTGAATGATTAAATTGTTGTTGTGATATCTAACTTAGTGCACATGTTATGTTTGATGAAATGCTTATTTGACAACCATGCATTGATTCTCCATTCTTTCAACCATCTTTGTAAGATCGAAAGCCTCAATAGGTGGTTAGACCATGCACTAGCCTAGTAGGGATATCGGGTGTACGCGGAAGCTAACCGACACGACCTAAGGGTCGTAGGACCAAAAGTTTCGGCCCTATATCACCTTGACTTCAATCGAACAAACCAATGCTTGTATGCTTGAATACTTGCTAAACCAACTGCTCATCGATGCTTGTATGCTTGAATACCTATTGTGAAAAATTGCACACCGATGCTTGTATGCTTGAATACCTTTTGTGAAAAATTTCATCAAACCAATGCATATCATCATCGAGCTCAATACCTGCTAAACCAACTGCTCACCATCCCCGAATGGATCACAACAGGTCAAACACAACAACAACCGGGGTCAGTCAACTGAGCATAACAGTAAAGATAATCAATCACAAGCGGAAGCAAAAGTAACTCATAGCCAAACCATTACTCAATTCCAACACTTTCATTTCCAATAACTGACTACATAGCAAGCTATGTAGCCCTGCCAGATTACCGCCGCAACGATAATCCACAGCGCCAGTGGGGAACCGCGGGCTTGCCCACCAAATCCCCGCTCAACGAGCGAACCCAAGTCCTTAATGTGCACATCCCTTCTGGTTGAGAATCCCAGCGAGGCGACAAAGGGGCGTGAATCACCTCTCACAGTGACCCACTCAGCCGTAACCGTATCACAATGATCATCTCAACCGTAACTCCAACAATATACGATAGCAATCAATCACAATATACAACCAGCCATACAATCATATCATATCGTCTTACAGCTATAAACAATCAACTTAGTAGGTATATCCTACCTTATTCGCAAATCATAAATCAAGCAATCACAGCAATCAATCACAGAATCCTTCTTCTACGAATCCGTCACCTAATCATCAATCATGCATAATCAATACCAAACCCTAACATCCCCTAATCATAGATTAGGGTTCATAACCATTGTAAAACAATTAATAAATAAAGCAGATGACTTACCCACACGATCTAGATCTCGATCTAGCGTAGATCTGAATCCTAGTTCTTGATGCAATGTAGAAAGGAGAGAAGTAGTGTACGTCGCTTAGTTTTTCTCAAAAAGGGTTTTAGAATTAGAATAAAATGATTTAAAACCAAGCTTCTACCTTTTATACTTATTGCACAAAAACCGAAAAACCAACCCGTCAGACCGTCGGCTCGGTCGAGCCAGAGCCAGCTCGACCGAGCTAAACTTAGCCCGACCGAGTCAAAGTGACTCGGTCGAGGAGTTGCATTACAGGAACTCTTAAAAACATATCAGAACCGAAACTAAGACCTGGCAGTGGCTCAGCTCAGTCGAGCCACTCCCTGCTCGGCCGAGCCACTGACACTCAGAAATATGTAGTATTACAGTCTTCCCCTCTTAAAAACGAAATTCGTCCCCGAAGTTCACACATATAACTATAACGTGGGACAAAACTCAAAAAAAAACTTACTCATGTGACATAGACAACATACTCTACCTCGACTTTAGCAAACGTATGCTAAAAGAACTCGATATAAACATAAAACTTGCTCGTAATTACATATGCGATCATCTCCTACCCCCCTTAAAGAATTAAGGTTACGTCCTCGTAACCAAACATACCTGATTAAAGAGATGTGGATACTTCTCGCGCATAGCATCTTCTGCCTCCCATGTGGCTTCCTCCACCTTATAACTTGACCACAATACTTGGACCAACACTGTTTCACCATTTCTTGTTTTCCTTACCTTACGATCTAGAATCTCCTTTGGTGTTTCTACATATGTAAGAGCTTCATCCAATTCTACGTGCTCCATCTCCAAAACATGCGTCACGTCTGGTATATATCTCTTGAGTTGCGAAACATGAAATACATTATGCACCCGATCAAGTGCATGAGGTAGAGCTAACCGATAAGCTACCTCGCCCACTCGATCAAGGATGTCATAAGGTCCAATATACTTTTGGCTCAACTTCCTTTTCCTTCCGAACCTCATCACTCCCTTCATTGGTGACACTTTCAAAAGGACCTTGTCTCTAACTGCAAATTCCAGCACTCGACTATGTAAATCTGCATAACTTTTCTGTCTATCTTGAGCTGCTTTCATCTTTTGTCAAATCATGTTCACATGTTCAACCATCTCTTGTATCATCTCGGGTCCCAAAACTACGGCTTCGGCACTGTCATCCCAACAAATCGGACTCCGACACTTCCTATCATATAATGCTTCGAAAGGTGACATGCCAATACTGGTATGATAACTGTTATTGTATGAGAGCTCTATCAAATCCAAGCGATCCTCCCAGCTACCCCCGAATTCCATGACACAAGCTCTTAGCATGTCCTCCAAGGTCTTGATAGTTTTCTCCGTTTGTCCATATGTTGCTGGGTGAAATGCGGTACTCATCTTCAAAGTAGTCTCCATTAGCTCTTGCCAAAATCGTGAAATGAATCGCGCATCACGGTCTGAAACAATATCCTTAGGCACTCCGTGTAATCTCACTACATTCTTCCGATAGCCATTCGCCAATTGGAGCTTACTCCAAGTATCTTTCATTGGGATGAAATGAGCTGATTTGGTTAAGCGATACACGATCACCCAAATCATATTATTACCTTGTACTGTCCGCGGTAATCCACAATAAAATCCATGGATATTGACTCCCACTTCAATTCCGGCACATCAAGTGATTGAATCTTACCGTGCGGCCGTCGCTGTTCACCTTTGACCCTTTGACAAATCAAACATCTTGCAACAAACTCCGCGACATCTTTCTTCATTCCTGGCCACCAGAAAGTCTTCTTTAAATCCTTGTAGAGCTTATCTCCTCCCGGATGGATAGAATATGGTGTACAATGAGCCTCTTTCATAATCATCTCCCTCATGTCTTCGTCAGCTGGAACACACCATCTGCCATTGAATCTCACACTCCCATCCGAGTGAATAGAAAACCTTGTCATATTCGCATTGCCAATCTTTCCTTTCCACTCTTGAATATTAGGATCAAGAATTTGCTTTTGCTTCATCTTCGTATAGAACTCAGGTTCTAAGGACAAACTACTAACTTCATCACCCTTGCGAATCATGTAAATCCCCATCTTGTTCACTTCATCCTTTAATTGCATTAGAGACAAAGATGTACACAAGGAATGTATACTCATCCGGCTTAATGCATCTGCAACCACGTAAGCCTTTCCTTCCAGATAGTCTATCTTCATGTCATAATCTCCAATTAGCTCCATCCACCGCCGTTGTCGCATATTCAATTCCTTTTGAGTGTGGATGTACTGTAGACCCTTATGATCCGAAAATACCTTTAAAGTTGCACCGTACAGGTAATGTCTCCAGATCTTTAAAGTATAAACCACTGCACCTAACTCCAGGTCATGTGTCGGATAATTCTCCTCATACAGTTTAAGTTGTCTCGAGGTATGTGCGATTACCTTTCCATTCTGCATAAGCAAACACCCCAAGCCATTCTTTGATGCATCGGTATAAACTTCAGATTCTCATCCCCTTCTGGTAGAGCTAGGACAGGAGCTGTTGTCAAGCGCTCCTTTAATGACTGGAACGCTGACTCACAACTCTCATCCCAGTGAAATTGACTCTCTTTCCTCATCAATGTTGTCATCGATTTTGCAATGGTAGAGGAATCCTTCACAAACCGCCTGTAATATCCGGCCAAACCCAAGAAACTTCGAATTTTAGCTACATTCTTCGGTACTGTCCACTTGGAAACTGCTTCAATCTTTGCTGGATCAACCGAGACACCCTCCTTTAAGATAATATGTCCCAAAAAGGACACCTTCTCTAGCCAAAACTCGCATTTGGAGATCTTTGCAAACAAGTGATGGTCACGTAGTGTTTGCAACACCACTCTCAAATGCTCCTCATGCTCCTCTTTAGCCTTTGAATAGACCAATATGTCGTCAATGAAAACAACCACAAATTGATCCAAATATTGACTAAATATGCGGTTCATCAGGTCCATAAACACTGCTGGTGCGTTAGTCAATCCAAAAGGCATCACTACATACTCATAGTGTCCATACCTTGACCTAAAAGCCGTCTTTGGTATATCCTCCTCTCGAATTCTCAGCTGATGATAACCTGACCTCAAGTCGATCTTAGAGAAAACTCCGGCTCCGCTCAACTGATCGAATAGGTCGTCGATTGTAGATAAAGGATACTTGTTCTTCACCGTCACATGGTTCAGCTCTCTATAGTCAATACACAGCCTCATAGAGCCGTCTTTCTTCTTCACGAACAACACTGGTGCACCCCAAGGCGATACACTTGGTCTAATGTACCCCTTCTCCAACAGATCATCCAGTTGCTTCTTCAACTCATCCAATTCCTTAGGTGCCATACGGTAAGGAGCCTTAGAAATAGGTCTTGTTCCTGGTTTCAGCTTTACATTGAAATCGATGTCTCTCCTTGGTGGTAATCCCGGAATTTCATCTGGGAATACATTGTTTTGGTTATTTTTAGTGATTTAGGTCAAAGAGGTCTTATGCGTTATTCAATGCAAGATAATATGTAAAGAGAACGAAATAATAAACAACACGAGGCCTTTGGTGACGCAGAAAACCCAATGTGGGAAACGACCGCGGGAAGGACGACACCTTCCAAAGATTGCACTAGCTTCTTAATGAGGACGAGTACAATGAGCGAGAGGATCAACTAATGCTAGTACAATTGCTAGGGTTTCGTGTGTGTATGCGTATGGAATTGAATGCCTTTGCACGTTCCCTCCTTATCTTCTTATATAGGGACTAAACCCTAGTAGGGTTTAGTTGGCTTTCCCTCCAAGTCTTCTCGAGGCTCCTCCACGCGTAATGCCGAGCCCTTGGTGGGCTGCTCGCTGCTTCCTGGGCCTTAGGGCGCCGACTCCTGCTCGCTTGGTCCATAGCTTGCTCGTCCTTCTTCGTTGATGGGCATTAGGCTTCTTCCTTAACTCGGCCCAATATGATATGATAGAGTGTTGGGCCTTTTGTCCTTCACCGACGGGTTTAATACTAGTGGGCCGGGCATACAAATTATGCCCAAACAGTTTGCCTCATAATTTTGCGCGAGATTCGTCTTCGTTGATTGAGCGGGAAATTATCAGTTTTCCAAATCCTGCGCAGTCTTTTCTTTCCTTCTTCTACACGCATTGCCCCACCTTCTTGTTATTCACCCCCTCGGTATCCTCCGCCTATTAAGACCCCTTAACTCCTCAATCATCACTATTCCAACCACTTTCCAATTTTCAATTCCTCTCTCCTTCTTCTCGTCCCATCTTTCACTGTTCCGAGCACCGCCGTCGCGCCTAGTTTCAGGTAATCACCTTCTTCTTTCTTCTTAGGGTATGGATAATTTGGGTCAGACCTCGTCTTCCTCCGGTCACAATTTAGCGACGGGCGATCAATTCATCTCTCGTCGTCTCTTCGTCGACCCTCACAATTGCGACTCCACCCTTACCCACGCCGATATTCCTCGGATTAAGGCGCTGCTCGGTCTTGGGGATGACGTTGAGATCGTCATTCCCGGTCCGCGTCAAAGAGCTGACGTCTATCGTCGGGTTTGGGTTTGCCTGTATCTTTATCCGTTCAAGTACGGTCTCCGATTCCCTTTTCCCCGTTTAGTTCTTGACTTTCTTTACACCAACAACTTTGCCCTGGTTCAACTCTCCGCCAATGTATGGCGCGTGCTTCTGTTTGCTCTTGCTGTGAGCGAGAAGACTGGGGCCAGGATCTCCTTGGGAGACTTGGCTCACGTAGTCGAGATTCGGTCGCTCGGGAGGGGCGAGTATACCCTTCGCAATCTTGGGGAGCCCATCTTTACACATTCCTCAAAGTCGAGGGATGAGAAGTGGTTCCGGGAGTTCTTCTACCTCAACGTAGCTTCTTTTCAGCCTCCGGTGGAAGGTCTTTTCGAGGCCTGGAAGCCTAACTCGAGTAAGCATCCCTCCTTGCGCTGTTGAGTCTCGGTCTTGTTTGTCTCACCGTCTTACTCTTTTGCTTTCATGCAGCTCCTACTCCCCTGGTTCGTATCGGCAATCCTGCTTCCTACAAAGAGAAGTTTTACTGCATCCCCCAGCAAGAAAGGCTGTTTCCAGAATATCTCCCAAGCTTTACCGCCTCCTCGACTGCCAGTCCTCAAGCTTCTGCTCGCAGCATGTCGTCTTGTAAGTATCTTGCGCCTGTTAGTATTCCTGTCTGGCTGATGATTTTTGCAGATATCTTTTCTGATCCTTGTCTTTACATGCAGCTGGTGCTAGACGTGATCCATTCGAAGCCATCCTCCAGAGTGCTACCAGGAAGAGGGCTGCTGCCGAGAGCCTTAAGTCTCCTTCCTCTTCCAAGAGACCTGCCCCTACTCCTGCTCCTGCTGCTGCTGCCCCGATTGCTGTGCGCTTTCGCTCTGCTCATCCTGCCCAAGCTCCTATAGAGGCGTCTCCTCTAGCGCGCCATTACCCTACTCCTCCAGGGAGACCTGTCACCATTGCCGATGATATCACGCTACAATTCCCCGAGGGCTTTGGCAATGTCGACGTTGTCTCTTACTGGCCTGAAATGAACCAGCTCCTCTTTCCAGCCGTGGAGAAATCTTTCAAGGAGTTTAATGCCGAGGAGATGGCATCCAATGATGTGCACAATGCCTTCATGGTAATCACCCTACCCTGTTGCTTCTTCTCTTACTGCTTACTATCATTCTTCGAATGCTGAGGGTATCTTGCTGTTTGCAGACTCTCCAATCCTCCTTGTACGTCAGGATGATGATGGGCGCAGTGCTAGCTGGCAGTCGTGCCGTCAACTCCAAGAACCAGGAGCTTGTTCAGTCTTTGACTGATATGGAAGATCAGTGCACCGGCTTGAGGAGGAGGGTTGCTGATCTGAGGAGCGAGCTGGTTGTTATGAGGGAGCATCATGACGCTGAGGTCTTCAAGCTTGCTGAGGCTAGGGAGGTTGCTCGAAACATGACAGAGCAGGTCCAGGCATCTGAGGTGAAGATGAAGAACATGGCGGACTTAGCTCTGGATGTCATGGCTCATGCTATCTGGCGGGGAAAGATCCTGGGCATGGAGCAGGCTTTAAAGGAAACCATCACGCTGGAGCGCGTTGCTGAAGAGGAGAAGCGCATGAGGGAGCACTATCCTGAAGATCCTGATTTCAGCATGCTAAACCAGGCAGCAGGTGAGGTGAATTCTCCTGCAATGGTGGAACCTGAAGAGGCCAGCTTGCCTCAGCCTGATGCATGGATCTCAGGTGCTGGAGGGGCCATCCCAGAAGTTGTTGTTGCTGGAGATGTTGCGGAGCCAGTACCTGAAAGAGAGGAGCAGCCAGAGCAAGCTGGGGATGGGGCATTATCAGCTGTTGAGGAGGTCATGGAGATGATCTCCTAATTTCAATTTAAGAATTTGAAGTGTTTTGGGTCTGGCCCTGCGTGGCGCAGACTTTGTAATTTTAAAACAATGGTTACCAAATCCTGCCTGACGGCAGGAAGAAAAACACATTTTGTTGCAGTCTGCCTGGGAGCAGGCTACATATATTGAATCAGGTGCCTGACTAGCAGGCTTTTCAAAC
The DNA here is from genome assembly GCA_018983105.1 of Silene uniflora. Lineage (NCBI taxonomy): Eukaryota > Viridiplantae > Streptophyta > Magnoliopsida > Caryophyllales > Caryophyllaceae > Silene > Silene uniflora. The sequence continues at coordinate 7,194 of JAGPOY010007745.1, read as the reverse complement.
ATGTTGTTTTGTCCCCCTATTTTTCAATTGTTTTTGTTATGCGCCTGAACTGTCTTTCGTCAGCCTGAAAAGGGTGACTCCAGATGCAAGGGGTTTGCCCCCAGCTCAAGGTTGTTGCCGTGTTGGTGTATAGACCAATTTAGGCGTAGAGGTAGGTCACACGATTGCGTTAGCCGCGTCAGATTGGCCGTTCCAGTCTAGGGAGCTGGGGTAGGCGTCTGGGGGTATTGGCCGTTTTGGGTATCAAACCAATCTAGGCCAACTGTATCAGCATAGGGGCTGACTTAAGCCAGGTTGACTACTGCACCTTGTTCATGACGCAAGGTGCAATAGCCGGGTAGGATAGCTGTGATTAAAGCGTACCTAAGGGAGGATAGCTGTGATTAAAGCGTACCTCAGGAGGATAGCTGTGATTAAAGCGTACCTCATGGACGTTTTATGGCGTCATTCCAGGACGAAGGAT
>JAGPOY010007729.1:0-12648 GCA_018983105.1 Silene uniflora | reverse complement strand
ATCGAGCCCATGCTTCACTCAAATCTTCGGTGGTAGATTGAGTGAAGTTAGTAATCTGATTGCGCAACATATTCGTCCGTTGAGGAGGGAAATAGCGCCTAATAAATGGTAAAGCCAATGAACTCCAGTCGTTTACCCCGGCAGCATTTTTATCCAAGTCTCTCCACCAATCTTTCGCATTGTCAGCCAAAGAAAAAGGAAAAAGGAATTCGTTTACCTCGTCTTGTGTTACACCGGCTACAATGGGAATTGTGGAGCAATAGTCAGTGAACGACTCCACATGCCCAGCTGGATCCTCACCCGGCTTCCCTCTAAATATATTCCGCTCCACCAATTGTATGAAGGACGGATGTATCTTGAAAGTACCCACATCGACTGTAGGTAAGGAAGATCCCATAGGCAAAGAATCGGCATTCGGCTCAAAATGACTAGCAATATTAGGCATCCTGCTAGTACAATCGTCACAAAGCACAGGTTCAATGGTCCGCTTTTCAGGACAAATACCTGCAAACACGAAAACACTCACAAAAATATGAGAACTGTCTCAAGGAATAAATTCCTTGAGACAAAAGACAAACTAATAAAGCTATAAAATTACACCGTCTCCCCGGCAACGGCGCCAAAATTTGACACGGCTGTCGCAACCCTATCAAAAATAAAACCAACTGGTCTCAACTAAATGCAATAGAGGAAGTCGGGATCGTATCCACAAGGAGGCAAATGTTCTATTAGTAATATCTAAGTCCGTCTTATATAACAGATTTGGGGGTTTGATTGTTTGATAACTACACTACGAGATTCAAGGGAAGAGAAATTAAGACAAGAGAAATTAAGCAAGTAATACGAGTATAAATCAATGAAGGACAGAAATATGCTAGGAATCAGTCTACCGTGGTAACTACACTATCGGGTCAACTGGGTCGGTTAATTTATTGATAAGAAAAGCAAGGTCGTCACCTTTCGGTCCTTAAACCTACGATTATACTCTTTCGGTCTCTAATCGCCCTAGGGTCTCCCTAATTGACTTCCGCCCTAATTAGGTATCACCTATTGTAACTAAGCAAGCCTTCTCTTCCAATCTTTCGATCTAGGTCGGGGGGTAACTAAACGATTGGTCTCCTGCATACATTCATTCCACCAAATCACAATTATATTGCTCAATACAATTCTTATCGCAAAACTAATCTAGCATGTCAATCCTATCATGTTGTTACCACGGTTTCCCTCATCCTAACATATTAAAGGAATTAGCTACGCATGGCTCGGGATACTACACTAGCAATCGCTAATCTAATAACATAAGACATGATAACTAAATAGAGAAATAATAAAAGCAATAAAGAAACAAGAATGAATTAAAAGGGAAAGAGTACGGTTACAAAGTTGTAGATCGGAAATCGTAGCAAGCCAAATCCGAATCCCCAATAATCGTAGCAAAGTGTTTGAGATGTAAACTAAGAGATGTATCATAAGAGATGATCTGATTAGCAAGACTAATCTCCTTATTTATAATAAACCTAGAGCATTTATTCCTCTCGATCGAGTAAAATCCTCCAACCAATCACTCGATCGAGCAAGATAGATACTCGATCGAGCATTTCCTTCCCCTTTATCACTCGATCGAGCATAAGTAGCTCTCGATCGAGCAAATGGGCTATCGATCGAACAGAATAAGTACTCGATCGAGTACTTCTCAGCGCGTAATTCCTGCTTCGCGCAATGAACTTCAAACGGCCGCCATTTCTTCGTTACTTATTGGAATCAAGGGATTTTTGTGGCGTTGGAAAGCTAAGAGGATAAGATTTTACCTCCAATTGGAATTACTTGATTATCGGTTGTAGAACTCAAGTTATGGCTCTCCAAAGTAGGTACTAGCGGCGTGAAGCTCTTCCTTTGCTCGCCTAGCTTCTTTCCTTCATTGCGCACCTCGAAATGGTAGTACCAAGCTCTGACTCAACTCATCTCCTAAATTCATGCATACTTGGGACGGTTTTGGCTCAATTTCCGCTACTTATCATCATATTCCTGCAAAATAGCAATAGAAGTACAAAGTAGCATATTCGGGGTATAAAGTGACATAATATCACCTAAATGACATAGAAATGCGTGCTAAGATGGACCGTAAAGTCTATATAAAATGCACGCATTAAACTTCCCCAAACCAAACCTTTGCTTGCCCTCAAGCAAACTAAATGCAACTAAAAGGACCTAATGGAAAGGAGCATATCTAAGAGCTAGCTACAAGTCAATGCTAAACCGTTTAATGCACATAATCAGCCGCTGCAAAGCTCAACACAAAAGCGAACAAAATTTATGCATATCTTGGAGTTAAATTGGACATTCGACCTTGCAAGACTCATAAATTTGGACTCTCACGGGTCACTCTTATCTCAACAAAGCAAAGGGTAAGCATATATTTATGTGCAAGAGAGAAAAAGAAATAGTCGCTCACCTAAACTACGACCCACATAAACATGCATGCAATATAGTATGATAAACAATTCTAGCTACCGTGCACATACATTCCATCCGATCGAGGTCCTATCACATGCCGAATACTTGCAAAAAATTTGGATAAGTGAGGCTATGGGTAAGAAAAGGCAAAACAATATGGGAATGAGAGATTAACAGCCAAGCTAGATTCCTATCAAAACCAATTAACGTATCCAGTTCCAACCATAATATGAAAATTAAGCTCAAATGCCTTAATAACTTAGGCAAAAACTCACTAATTCCAAACTTAAACACTCCTCATAAGATGTAGATAGAGCATAGGAGTCACAATTTTTTCTTTCTTTTTTTTTTCTTTTCTTTTCCGTTTTTTTTTTCTCTTTTTTTTTTTTTTTTCAAATTCATCCTCCTTTCATTCGTTACCAACTTCATACAATAAAGAATGAGCCACAAAAGATACAATAAAGTAGATACCACCAAAACTACTAAGCTAGCTCGACAAAGGTAGGCTAAATTTATGGATTGTAGTTTAAGGGTCAACAGGCAGATTATGGCTAATGTGAAGCTAATGGGTAAAATGAATAGAAGGGAAGTTGCAAGCATTCTCCTAACATGTGATACCAACCACTAACCCGAATGTATGCAGGCAATAAGTAATTAAATGTCATACTTGTGCAAATTAATGTTACATGATATGCAAGGAGTAACTACTCACAATCCTACATGAAACTGGTCATGAATGACACCAGTTTATTAAGCTCTAACCTTAGAAATATAAGTAGGTTGCCAAATAAACGGGTCAAGTCTAATAGTCCAAAATAAATTCCAAGACAAAATTCGAGAAATCGCTTTGATTTTACTAGGCAAGTCGTGAAAGTGCAAGGAAAAGCATATGATTGACTTAGTAGTGCAATTTCATCATCGAAAATACTCCAATCCGACTCGACTATATGCAAAAATAAACGTGAATTTTTTTGATTTTTCGAAATTTATTTTAATTTTTATGTGATTTTTTTTTTGAATTAAATAAACAATGCATACGAAAACGAAACGTGATAACAGAAATGCAGTAAAAACAATATGTAGACAAGATATGGATGCATAACCTCCCCAAACCAAATTGTACAATGTCCCCATTGTACAAAGCAAAGGAAAAGAAATGCAAACTAGAGAGAGTGAGTCGGAAACTTACAAGAGTGCGCGTACACGGACCTCCCCAAACCGAACCAGATATGGGAGGTAAGCATGGCACTCGATCGACGAAAGAACAGGTCGATCGAGTAGGAAACCACTCGATCGAGGAAACACAGCGGTCGATCGCATAGCAGGGCGCTCGATCGAGAAACAGAACACGTCGATCGATGATTCCAAGGAGCCAAAGCACTCGATCGAGTAGTTTTAGTACTCGATCGAGGCATTGTCGCGTCAGCAAGCGACAGAACAGCGTGTTGCACTGAATAATTACGCAAAACGAAACTAAAATTGTCTTAACAAAATAAAGCACGCGAAAAGAGTCTGAAATAAAATCGGGTTGCCTCCCGAAAAGCGCAGGTTTATGAGGTCCCGCTCGACCCATTCGCTTCCATCTTCAAGCTCTTCAAGTCGATACTCCATTTGGTTACAATCAAAGCAGCTCAAAGCTCGTAGGAGTCGATCATAAATCTGCGCATGTGCTACACAAAACTGTAAGTAGCACCATAAAGTAATGACAGCATAGGAAATTAAAACGTAATAACATTTAAGTCTAACAAATTTCCTATGACAGCTCCTAAAAACATCCACAAAATAATTCCTCCCTCCAACTAAGGGCGGAATATAAAAGCTCAAATTAACCACAGGTGGAAAATAAAGCAGCTCAGGAGCATTGGACTCAAAAACAACACGAATAAACTGTGAGGTGGAGGAATCTGGTCTTCTAAAGGAGAAGATGGGTATTCATCCCAAATGCAAGGGACGGTAAAGTCAATTGGGTCAATTGGGTCCTCTATAATAGGTTCATCTACTATATCATCATAACTATCCCATTTATCCTCAAGACAGTAAAAAATTTTCTCCTCACTCCCCTTATCACTAAACTCGTCAGTAGGGAAGTTCTAAAAGAGACCCTCCCAGTCGTCCTCACTATCTGTGGAAGAATCGTAAAGGGGTTCTAAATTTTCCTTATAGAAAGGATTGTCCACCACACTAGTAGTCTCCTCTATGTCTCCGTCAAATTTTATAGCATCCTCTATATTGGTTTCTAAAGTCTCACCCATCCCCTCGTCTGAGTCAACATGAAGAGAGAAATTGGGTTTAACAGTTTCAGCAGCAAACCAATCAAAAAATTCTAATACCTCTTTTGCGGGGATTCCATCAAAATCCCCCTTACTTTTAGCCTCGAGGTATGCTCGCGTAGGGACATTCATTCCCTTGATGATAGACCGGCAGATTTGATCTCCCGAAAACCTTCCTCGTCTTGGTTCGAGAAACTCCTCCAACCTGTCTATATAAGCACCAAAGCTTTCATTCTCATCCTGCGGAAATCTAAGAACGGAAGACATAAGAACGGTCTCAAGGAACCGAAGTTCCTTGAGACAAAAGATAAACTAAACAAAACAAACAGAAAACAATTGCCTCCCCGGCAACGGCGCCAAAATTTAACACGGCTGTCGCAACCCTATCAAAAATAAACCAACTGGCCTAAACTAATGCAGTAGAGGAAGTCGGGATCGTATCCACAAGGAGGCAAATGTTCTATTAGTAATATCTAAGTCCGTCTTATGTAACAGATTTGGGGGTTTGATTGTTTGATAACTACACTACGAGATTCAAGGGAAGAGAAATTAAGACAAGAGAAATTAAGCAAGTAATACGAGTATAAATCAGATGAAGGAGAGAAATATGCTAGGAATCGGTCTACCGTGGTAACTACACTATCGGGTCAACTGGGTCGGTTAATTTATTGATAAGAAGAGCAAGGTCGTCATCTTTCGGTCCTTAATTCTACGATTATACCCTTTCGGTCTCTAATTGCCCTAGGGTCTCCCTAATTGACTTTCGCCCTAATTAGGTATCACCTATTGTAACTAAGCAAGCCTTCTGTTCCAATCTTTCGATCTAGGTCGGAGGGTAACTAAACGATTGGTCTCCTGCATGCATTCAATCCACCAAATCACAATTATATTGCTCAATACAATTCTTATCGCAAAACTAATCTAACATGTCAATCCTATCATGTTGTTACCACGGTTTCCCTCATCCTAACATATTAAAGGAATAACCTACGCATGACTCGGGATACTACACTAGCAATCGCTAATCTAATAACCTAAGACATGATAACTAAATAGAGAAAAAATAAAAGCAATAAAGAAACAAGAATGAATTAAAAGGGAAAGAGTACGGTTACAAAGTTGTAGATCGGAAATCGTAGCAAGCCAAATCCGAATCCCCAATAATCGTAGCAAAGTGTTTGAGATGTAAACTAAGAGATGTATCATAAGAGATGATCTGATTAGCAAGACTAATCTCCTTATTTATAATAAACCTATGCGTAATTAGACCTAATGTGTCACGGACCCAAGCCCAATAACAAAAACTACTCGATCGAGCATTTATTCCTCTCGATCGAGTAAAATCCTCCAACCAATCACTCGACCGAGCAAGATAGATACTCGATCGAGCATTTCCTTCCCCTTAATCACTCGATCGAGCATAAGTAGCTCTCGATCGAGCAAATGGGCTATCGATCGAACAGAATAAGTACTCGATCGAGTACTTCTCAGCGCGTAATTCCTGCTTCGCGCACTGAACTTCAAACGGCCGCTATTTCTTCGTTACGTATTGGAATCAAGCTATTTTTGTGGCGTTGGAAAGCTAAGAGGATAAGCTTTCACCTCCAATTGGAATCACTTGATTATCTGCTGTAGAACTCAAGTTATGGCTCTCCAAAATAGGTACTAGCGGCGTGAAGCTCTTCCTTTGCTCGCCTAGCTTCTTTCCTTCATTGCGCACCTCGAAATGGTAGTACCAAGCTCCGACTCAACTCATCTCCTAAATGAATGCATACTTGGGACGGTTTTGGCTCGATTTCCGCAACTTATCATCATATTCCTGCAAAATAGCAATAGAAGTACAAAGTAGCATATTCGGGGTATAAAGTGACATAATATCACCTAAATGACATAGAAATGCATGCTAAGATGGACCGTAAAGTCTATATAAAATGCACGCATCAGATAGATAGATAGATAATGATGATTTGGATGGCCTCTTCTTTTCGCTGTACTTGTCTAACGTTTTCATTTTTTATTTAGGGTCTTGATTTTCGCAGTACGTTTTTTACTCAACGTAGTACGCTTTTTCCCATTTTGCCCCATTCATTTCCTCAATCTTTATTCTCCCCTTGTGTACTGCATCCTAACAAAAAAAATTAAAAAGAATGTTGTACTGAATCCACGTTAACCACCATGAACAACCACCACCAACACAACAATAGTTATAATTCTGAGAGATTGGAAATCACAAACAACTATTCATTCCTTGTAATTGTACAACCGTACAAGTTGTGAGTCGTCTAACAATGGTGGAAAATAAAATTTGTAAAGCCTTCAATTGCCCAGCAACCCTCCCCCTCTGCTACCCGCCCCCACCCCTTTACCGTCGTCGACCACCGCCAGAACAGCCAAGTAGCCAATCGTCCTCTACCCATGCCGCCAACCCACCATTGTACTGTAACACCCCCATATACCAGAGTACCCTTACCAAGAGCTACCCTAGCATATAAAGGCGCTACCATCTCGACATAACCGAGGTAGTGAACATCAAAAGAAACAATACGAGTACCTTTATTAATAAAATGGTTTAAGTCATACAACCGTCTGATAAAACAACAACTGAAAACACAAATTGTCTTAACATAATAAAACTACTGTCGGCTAACTAGCTCTAAACTGGTGGCGACTCTTCCCATCCCAGAAACACATCATCATCCAGCTCATTACCTGCTAAACCAACTGCTCACCATCCCCGAATGGATCACAGCAGGTCAAAGACAAACAACCGGGGTCAGTCAACCGTAAATATAAGTCAGGACAATCAATATAAACACAGCGGAAGAAATGCAACAACACAAGCTAAGAGTGATCTCCAATCTCCCTCTCCTCACCATAGACCATTCCACCGTGGGGGACCGCAGCCTTGCCCACCAATAACCAATCATAACCTAAGTCCTTAATGTGCACATCCCTCCTGATTGAGACGACCAGCCGAGGCGACAATGGGGCGTGATCACCTCTCACAGTGACCACTCGGCCGGAACCATATCAATACTCATGATCACAATCACTCTTAGCATCAATCAATCAACAACATATCATCACATCCAATCATATATGAACATAAAGACGGTCTCACAAATACAACAATCAATTGAGTAGGAATATCCTACCTTATTCGCAAATCCTACACAAGCAATAACAGCAAATCAATCGCAGAAGCCTTCCTCTACGAATCCGTCACCTAAGCACGAATTAAGCATAATTAAAATCAGCCCTAACTTCCCCTAATCCTAGATTAGGGTTCATACTTTAGAGTATAACAATTAAACCGATAATCAGATGACTTACCTTCAAGATCTAGATATTAATCTAGTGCAGATCTGAATCCTGGTCTTTAATGCAAGGTATAAAGGAGAGAGGAAGTGAACGTCGTTCTTAGTTTTCTAAAAAGGGTTTAGAAATAAAGTAAAAATGATTTAGAATTAAGTCTCTCCCTTTTATACTTATTGCATAAAAACCGAAAAACTAACCCGTCAGACCGTCGGCTCGGTCTAGCCAGAGCCAGCTCGACCGAGCTAACTCCAGCTCAGCCGAGTCAAAACGACTCGGTCGAGTAGTTGCGTTCCAGGAACTTCTGAAACGTAACAAAACTCAAACGTACGACACTTAAAGGACCGGCTCGGTCGAGCTACGCCCAGCTCGGCCGAGCTACCTATACTCAGAAATCCGTAGTATTAGAGTCTTCCCCTCTTAAGAACGAACTTCGTCCCCGAAGTTCACACATATACCCATAACGTGACAAAAGACTCAAAACAAAACTCAACTCTTACGACATAGACACATATTCTACCCTGACTTTAGCAAATAAATGCTAAAAGAACTTGATATAGACGTAATGAACTTGTAAAAACACACTTGCGATCATCTCCTACCCCCCTTAAAGAAATAAGGTTACGTCCTCGTAACCAAAGTTACTTGATCAAAAAGGTGTGGATACTTCTCGCGCATCGCGTCTTCTGCCTCCCATGTGGCTTCCTCGACTTGATGGTTTGACTATAGCACTTTGACCAACATTGTTTCGCCATTTCTTGTCTTCCTCGTCTTACGGTCTAGGATCTCCTTTGGTGTTTCCACATATGTAAGAGTTTCGTCCAGTTCTACATGCTCCATCTCCAACACGTGCGATACATCAGGAATATACCTCTTGAGTTGCGAAACATGAAAGACATTATGCACCCGATCAAGTGCAGCAGGCAGAGCTAGCCGATACGCTACCTCCCCCACCCGATCAAGGATGTCATAAGGACCAATATATTTCTGACTCGGCTTGCCTTTCCTTCCGAACCTCATCACTCCCTTCATTGGAGACACTTTCAGCAAAACTTTGTCTCCAACTGCGAATTCCACCGCTCGTCAATGTAAATCTGCATAACTCTTCTGTCTATCCTGAGCTGCTTTCATCTTCTATCGAATCATCTTCACAAGTTCGACCATCTCCTGTACTATCTCCGGTCCCAAAACTACTGCTTCAGTACTATCTTCCCAACATATTGGACTCCGACACTTCCTGTCATATAATGCCTCGAAAGGTGCCATGCCAATACTGGTATGATAGCTGTTATTGTATGAGAATTCAATCAAGTCCAAACGATCTTCCTAGCTGCCTCCAAACTCCATGACACAAGCTCTTAGCAAGTCCTCTAAGGTCTTGATAGTTCTTTCCGTCTGTCCATCTGTTGCTGGGTGAAAAGCTGTACTAATCTTCAAAGTAGTCCCCATTAGCTCTTGTAGCTCTTGCCATAATCGCGAAATGAATCGCGCATCACGATCTGAAATGATATCCTTAGGTACTCCATGTAATCTCACTACATTCTTGCGATAGCCATTCGCCAGTTGAAACATACTCCAAGTATCTTTCATGGGAATGAAATGAGCTGATTTGGTTAAGCGATCCACAATCACCCAAATCATGTTATTACCTTGTGTTGTACGCGGTAATCCCACAATAAAGTCCATGGAGATTGACTCTCATTTCCTTTTCGGCACATAAAGTGATTGAATCTTACCTTGTGGCCGTCGCTGCTCACCTTTGACTCTTTGGCACGTCAAACCCCTTGCAACGAACTCCGCGACATCCTTCTTCATTCCTGGCCACCAAAAAGTCTTCTTTAAATCCTTATAGAGCTTGTCTCCTCCCGGATGAATAGAATACGGTGTACAGTGAGCCTCTTTCATAATCATCTCTCTCATGTCTTCATCAGCTGGTACACACCATCTACCATCGAACCTTACACTTTCATCCGAGTGAATGAAAAACCTTGTCATGTTTGCCTCACCAATCTTGTCTCTCCACTCCTGAATCTTAGGATCAAGAAGTTGCTTTTGCTTCATCTCCGTATAGAACTCCGGTTCTAAGGTCAAACTGCTAACTTCATCACCCTTGCGAATCATGTAGATCCCCATCTTGTTCACTTCATCTCTCAATTGCATTAAAGACCAAGATGTACACAAAGAATGTATACTCTTCCGACTCAATGCATCTGAGACCACATTAGCTTTCCCTTCCAGATACTCTATATTCATGTCGTAGTCTCCGATTAGCTTCATCCACCGCCGTTGCCGCATATTTAACTCCTTCTGAGTGTGGATCTTTAAAGCATACACTACTGCAAATACCTTAAAAGTTTCACCAAATAGGTAATGTCTCCAGATCTTTAAAGCATACACTACTGCACCTAACTCCGGGTCATGTGTTGGGTAATTCTCCTCATACGGTTTAAGTTGTCCCGAGGCATATGCAATTACCTTTCCATTCTGCATAAGCACACACCCCAAGCCATTCTTCGATGCATCCGTATAAACTTCAAAATTCTCATCTCCTTTTGGTAAAGCTAGGACAGGAGCTGTCGTCAAATGCTCCTTTAAGGTTTGGAACGCTGACTCACAACTCTCATCCCAGTGGAATTGACTCTCCTTCCTCATCAAAGTCGTCATAGGTTTCGCGATAGTTGAGAAATCCTTCACAAACCGTCTGTAGTATCCGGCCAAGCCCAAGAAACTTCGAATCTCCGCTACATTCTTCGGTGCTGTCCACTTAGAAACTGCTTCAATCTTCGCCGGGTCAACTGAAACACCCTCCTTTGAGATAATGTGTCCCAAAAGGGACACCTTCTCGAGCCAAAACTCACATTTTGGTAGCTTTTCAAACAAGTGATGGCCACGCAATGTTTGCAACACCACTCTTAGATGTCCTTCATGCTCCTCTTTAGTCTTTGAATAGACCAATATGTCGTCGATGAAAACAACCACAAACTGGTCCAAATATTGACTAAATATGCGATTCATCAAGTCCATGAACACTGCTGGTGCATTAGTCAGTCCAAACGGCATCACTACATACTCATAGTGACCATACCTTGATCTGAAAGCCGTCTTTGGTATGTCCTCCTCTCGAATCCTCAGTTGGTGATAACCTGACCTCAAGTCGATCTTAGAGAAAACTCCAGCTCCACTCAATTGATCAAATAGGTCGTCGATTCTAGGCAAAGGATACTTGTTCTTCACCGTCACGTGATTCAGCTCTCTGTAGTCGATACACAACCGCATAGTGCCATCTTTTTTCTTCACGAACAAAACTGGTGCACCCCAAGGCGATACACTAGGTCGAATGTACCCCTTCTCTAGCAAATTATCCAATTGCTTCTTCAACTCGTCCAACTCCCTAGGTGCCATACGATAAGGAGCCTTTGAAATAGGTCTTGTTCCTGGTTTCAGCTCCACATTGAAGTCGATGTCTCTCCTTGGTGGTAATCCCGGAATCTCATCTGGAAATACATCTTCAAACTCGGACACAACTGGTATCTCACTTGCTGCTGGCATTGTTGCTTCGGTATCCAAAATGTGGCATAAGATCATGGGACACCCCTTCCTCAAATAGGACTTCAACGTAATCGCTGCAATACACTTGAACTTGGGCTTGACCACAAACCCCTTGTAAGACACTCTAGTTTTTTTAGGACCCCATAGAGTCACTTTCTTTTGATGGCATTCGATACTGACTTTGTATCTACTTAGCCAATCCATCCCTACAATCACTTGAAAACCATCTAACGAGAATTCTAGCAAATTGACTGGAAGATCAACTTGCCCTATTACAAACGACACATCCCGATATAACTTTCCACAAGCTACTGACTCTCCTGACGGTATAAAGACATTATCTACGACAGATTCATACTCCCTCAACCCGATAGTCATAGCATGAGTCTTAGAAACAAAAGAATGTGAAGCTCCCGAATCAAAAAGTACGAAAGTGGGTACGGAGTTAACAAGAAAAGTACCCGTAACAACTTGAGCATCATCCTCAGCTGCCTGCTTCTCCATCATAAACAACTTGCCGCTGCTCTTCTGCCAATTACCTTGAACGGTGCTTGCCGATGCGGTAGTCTTTGCAGCCGAATTCTGATTATTAACACTGCCTTGCCGCGGAAAGTTTTCACCGTTGCCACGGTTGAAGTAGCTGTTATAACTTTTGGCTTGTCCACCTTGGTTAAAACCCATCCCAGTAGGCCGATTACTTGCCATGCTTTGGTTTGGTGTCGGTGTGAAGCGATATTGCTGTTGTGGCCTCTGAGGAGTGAACGTATTAGGACTAGCACACTCACGCCTCCTGTGTCCGAAGCCTCCACAACCATAGCACTGCACCCCCGAGTCAAAGCTACCGGTGCGACCTCCTCGCCCGCCGAACGAAGATGTACCACCGAATCCCGATCGTCCTGAGTAGCCCTTAGCCTGGTTGTAGTTACCACGCTTGAATCCAGACTGTCCACCGTTCTCGCTATCACTCTTCCTCTTCTCATTCAGCTTCTCTCGAGTCTCCTTTGTCATCTCTACCATCCTCTCAGCATTCCTCGTTCGCTCATAAGAATCAGCCAGGGTC
>JAGPOY010007728.1:0-13796 GCA_018983105.1 Silene uniflora | reverse complement strand
CTCACATGTGACATGACTCACAAAGGAATATTCATCCGTCTTTTACTTTTTGCACAAAGATTAAGGGAAAGAAAGGGGATTATTTTAGAGTAATATTATTAGATGACAATCGGACAATAATAAAATTGGAGGTTTAAATAACCGCTAGAGATACACGTAATATATAAATAAAGAAAAAGGGATGAACGGAACACTATAAAATGGCGGAAACGAAAAATATAAAATAACATTATTTTATTTTATGACTATTTTATTTTGTAGGCATTAATAAACAAATCTCATGTAATAACTAGGTCCAAGATATGTGGTATTGTGGATTTGTGGTGGATAAAAATCATGAAGTCAACAAAAAAGAAAAAAGGAATATTGGAGGGAAGATACACAAGAAACGACCATTGCCTGGCAGCTGTAATAGCTAACTGCATTGGGGGAACAAACACTCTGCACAAGCACAACTGTTGATTCGTAGCATCATAATTTACACAAAATCTCATTGAAGACACACCATATCCGTCACAAATGAAAACGGATACCATTTCCTCTCACAAAATACCCATCAAGGGTGAGTGAGGGGCACATGAGGGGTGCCCACCTTGTCCCCTCTACCCATTTCCTCTCACAAATTACCCGTTGCAAGATTCGACCCGTCTTCAACAAGACTTTTTGCATAATTTAATCTTCCCCCTTTTTGAAATAAATTAAATAAAATCTTGTTAACCAATATACAAATGTAATAAGTCACATTTGTGACAGTTATATTCGTCATAAATTTATGACAGACAATATCTCTCATTTGTGTAGATAAGACAAGTTTAAGAAATCATAAAATATTTGTCTTTACCTACTCAAATGTATAATAATTGACAAATTACAAATTTGTGAACGAATATGTCCGTTACAAATGAGAAATTTGTGATACAAATGTACTGTATGGTGTTAAGGTAACAATTAAAATTTATCATTAAAAAATTATTTTCAATTAAATAAACGTAACAATTATCAATCCCTAATTAATGTCTTACTAATTTAATACTTTATCTCATCTATTATATTCTACCCCTTTCTTTTCGCACAAAGAATAGGAAAATGAACTTGGAACACACAAAACACACTACCCTACTTACAAATGAATTTAGACCACACAAATCTTCCAGGAAAGGAAATAAGGAAGAAACCCCGAATAATCCAAAAATGGAAATAGGGAAGAATATAGTGAATCGGAGGGAGTATGATATTTGGAAGTTAATTTAATAGGATCATGAAATTTTACTTTTTCACATACGGATTTTACTCTTTTACATCCAATTTGTCATTAACTTTCCATGTAATACCCCTCTAATCTGAACCCTAAGACCATCCCCAAGCAAGGTCAATTTGGCCCAATTGACCTTGCTTGGGTCAAGTTAATTACAATTAGACGGTTGATTAACTTGACCCAAGGTCAATTTGTGTCAATTTTTGACCTAGGTCGAGTCAAATGACCCAACAAATTGACCTAGGTGGAGTCAAATGACCCAACAAATTGACCTAGGTGGAGTCAAATGACCCAAGGTCAATTTGTGTCAAGTTAAATAAGGTGAGAATAAGAGTAAAATTGGATATTGACCCAATTAAGGTGATTCTTGCTTGGGGATGGTCTAATAAGTTAACTTCTACTTCTACCTTTTCCCTAAACTTAATCGTCTAACTGCTGAAAACTTCGATAATGGATCTTGATTCACACCAATCAATGAAGTAATTTATCAATTCTTATTTATTGCAATTTTTTTATCGAATACTCATTAAAAAACTTTTTTTTTTGTTATCATAATTGTTGAAATTAGGGTTTACAGAATAATTGTTACTATTGCAGTGGTGCATACTGACATTACCATTAACATTCCCAGGTCTTTTCCCTTAAATTTAAATTATGAAGAAGATGAATTGGCCGTAATTCTTTTCAATTTGGACGAAACAAATTAAAACCACAAAATAGTTGATTAGTTGTTCATGGCACAAGCAATTATTATTAGTGGTGGTGATGATGCATTGTTATTGCTGGGCTTCGATATTGAGTCAATTGAAATATTGAATGCTCTTGATCACAGATTTTCTAACAACGCAAGACATTTAAATGCCGGCTTGGGGATGCAGGTGGGTACGGTGGGGCAGGGGGGTTGAGAGGGATCTGGGTGGTGGTTGTTGGATGGGTGTTTGTATTTGGGGAAGAAGATAAAAAATGACAAAGCTAAAATCGTATGTGAAAGAGTAAAATGCGTATGTGAAAAAGTATATCCCTTAATTAATGATTTGTAATCATTACACATTTATACCCATCTCAATCCCCACGCAGGCCCGTATATTGGGCCGTTCAACCTGTTCTTAGAACAGGGGCCCAATACGTAAGGGGGCCTCAATTGAAAACAAAACACTGTTATAATTAATTTGTGGTTGATAGTAGACAAAATTGAGTGTAGTGTAGTGGAAGCGTTTGTGTTTTGAGCAAACATTGGTCATGAGACTATGAGATTCTGTGTTCGACCCTTGTTTCATGCATTTTTATTGTCTTTTTCTTTTTTATGTGTTCCTAGGGGCTAGTGTCATGCAATTTGTTTTTGTTATGCTCGTATTCTCATAATATAAAAAATCATTGGTGTCTTAACTTGAATATTTATTTAATTATTACTAGTGGTTTGCTACTTTTGTAATAATAAAAGGCGTATGTATTGTATTTCTTTCTATTCTTTGTGTTTTTTCGATATTATTTGGTCACTACATTGAATAAAATACACGTCGTATATAGCTGATATTCTTTGTGTTTTTTCCATAGTATTTTTCCATATTATTTGATCACTACATTGAATAAAATAACTTTTAACACTAATAGAGGAAGTGGAAAACCCAATAAAAATTTCTACTAAAAAAAAGGGAGTAGGTTTTACTTGAGGGATGCAATTTTTATGGGTCTTAAATCCCTTCACAAATTCTCCTTGAAGACATAACATATCCGTCACAAGGAAAAGACGGATACCATTTTATCTCACAAAGTAACCACTTTTTCTCTCTCTGCAACACTATTTATGTGGTCCCCTTTTTCCACTAACTCATTTTGTATCCATTTTATCTCACAAAATATCCGTCACAAATGGTGACCCGTCACAAGCAAGACTTATTGAAATCCCTTATACTTTCACTACTAGTCTAAAATATTATTTTTATAAAATCTCAAAAACTAACCTTAATAAAGGGCCTTCAAATGATATTTGATACAGGGCCACCAAATATCATTAGACGGCCCTGTCCCCACGATAGCCACATCAAAATGTTCTATAATCAGTCTACAATTCTACACTCTACGCGACCCTAAATAGAAAAAACAGCTCCATGGGGAGCAAACACTGTACCAAAATTGATCAGTATTTTAACCTTCCGCTTTCTTTCCGTTTCTCTTATTATTTTTTTTCCTAGAAAAACAAAATTAATCAAAAATTATTTGGGATATGCGAGATACTTGCAATTGTTGTCTAATAATATTGCAATAGACAATTTTTTATTAATGAGTAAGTCTTTCTTTAGGCGGATATATTCGTTTTAAGAATAAAACGGGTCAGTAACCCATCACTTATGTATTATGTCTTTATCTTATTCATCTTATATAGACATACTTACCCGCCTTGAACTTAAGACAAACACCTCTGACTTAAATGCATGAGAATTTGTGTTTTTTATTTTTCAAGATCAATTATATCTAAAGTATTTGGATGCGTCATTTTATCTTAAACAGGCTAAGATATAATCATCTTTCGTGTGATAATCATGAACAAATACTTATAAGCAAAATACTTATTCATAATTTATAATTTACAATATAAAGACTCTAACCATTCCTATTTCTGAAATAAACTACTTTATACATCCTAGTTATTTGTTTACCTTTAATTTAGCCACAATTATTAAAGAAATCCAGGGATCACTTGTTGTTAGTGTAATAATGACGAGGAGATTTTTATGGATATTGATGATCAAAATACATACTCCTATTTAATATAGCAAGATAGAGGCGGGATCTCGTGAATGTGGTTCATATGGTGGAGTCTATCCTCACAAATCTGCTAGTCCATTAGATTAAGGAAAATCAACGGCTCGGATTATAACACAAACCAAAAAGAGTATGCTTCTCATCCTTGCCCGAAACAAACACAACGAGTATTTATCACTTTCTTCAACTTCTCTCTCTCCTTCAAATTTTCTGAAATATTAAACCGAGAAATTGGTATCCACTATCATTTGCCCGGAACAACGAAAGTAACATTAGAGAGGTAAATCGCACAAGTTACGGGATTTTGGCACCGCGCCCGTTGGGCCCGACGCGGGGCAAAAACTAGTAGGTAAATAGGAAAAAAAAAAGAAATTCTAAGGTGGAGTTTGGCCAAGCTTTAAAAGTGTTTTTGTAACTAAAAAAGTTGTAGCTTGGCCAAACATGGTAAATTATGGAGTTTTAAAATTACTTTTAAAAAGTTAAAAAGTGAGATTATTCACCCCCAAAAGTAGAAATAGGTATTTTCTACTTCTACTTCTACTTTTACTTTTCACCTAAAGAGCAAAACAAGCAAAAATAAGTTGGATGAAAGGAGTGGCCAAACATATAAATTTTATAAGAAACCGCTTTTATAAAATTATGGCTGAACAACTAAAACTTTTCCAAAAAGTAACTTATGAATAAACCCCTTTTAGAAAGTAAAAACTATCTATATATAATCTATATATAATTATAATAGAAGAACCACCTGTACACATGGCAGCTCCATATTAAAAAATTTCCCGCTCATTTTTAAGAAGACTCATTCTATTGCTCTATAGATTATGTAATAATCAACTGTTGACCTAAATAATTTATTTCCTAAACTACAACTACAAAATATATTTGGAAGGAGAAAATTAAGGAAATATGAAATATCTTCTAAATTAATGGCTATCAAATCTCCACACAATATTTCCAACAATCTTCTTCAATTTAATACGAGTAATTTACAATCATTTACATAATCAACACTAAAACTTGTGAGAGACAGTCTCTCAATAAGTTATTGAGAGACCATTCATCCGTACCCTTTTAATTGTATTTCGTACCCTTTTATTTGTATTTCGTGACCCTTTTATCGTTGATCGTGACATGATGATTTCGTACCTATTTACATGATAAATGTACTCATTTTATCTTTAATCCTGATGTGTACCTATTTTATTACGTTTAGTACCTATTTTAATAGGTTTAGTACCAGGTTTTCTTAAATTTGTACATTAGTCTCTCAATAAGCTTAGTGAGAGGTCGTCTCTCAGGATGAGTCAGGAGACTTACTCCATATCAATCATCATATTAATCCATCACCATAGTCGTTTTTACCTTTTCATATTTTATCTATTCATCACACTAATCTAAGAAGATTATCATTGCAGATTTTTCTTCAAAAAAGGTTATGCTATTTTTTTTTGTTTATTATGTATCATATAATTATAGTTAAGTTCGAATTATTTTATGGTGGCTATTTTTATTGATTTTAGAGAAGTCTTGTGTAAGGCGGTATTATATTATTATAATTGTACAGCGGATCCAAACAAACCATATTAGTTGGTGAGTGGTTGTTAAAAGAAATCGTTTTGCGATAAATTTGAGTAAAACCGTTTTACACATGTATTTGTGCCGATTTTTGGTTTGGGTATTGTTTGTAAACTTTGAAGTTTAATCGTGTGACTTTCATTATCAAGTTCTTTCAAACATTTTAGTATTTTGAATCTCATTTATTGCCTTACTGGACATGGTTTGAAACTAGGAAATTACTCCATTTAACTACCTTCGCTACCATGGCTACATAGTTTGGTTACTTGAGAACATCATACAAATGTAATTTAATCAAACATTTTCGGCTCAAGATGTATTGAACATTGATTTTATGTTTATTTTAATTTCCACGATGATATTTTTCATTTATATATAGCTGTCGGAAAAGAAATGGTGATGCTCGACCGTCCACCATATAGATTTTATGCATTTTCGGCTCACGGTGTATTGGGCACTATAGAAATCTAATTCAACCAACACCATATTTTATACTTTTGCACATGTCCTTCCAGCCTTCCAGGTCCATATTATCTTTTTTTTTCTTGTCAGAGGGTCCATATTATCTATTCAGGCTATACTAATTGTCTAATTAAAAGTAGTATAATGTGATGAATACAATAATACTCATGCCATACTATTTAGTACTCGCTCCGTCCCGGTTATTTGTTTACTTAGTTTATTTATGGGCGTCTCATCATTTATTTACCTCTTTATATTTGAATTTTTTTTTAAGGGTAACTTGATCATCCAGATAACTCATCAATCATCATTCACGTGTCACTCATTAACACCACCCACAAATGGCCCCATCGCCTCTCCTTAGACATTGTGCCAAAATCAAAGATAAACAAGTGACCAGACGGAGAGACCCTCCTCACTCCTTAGTCTTTGTGCCAAAATCAAATGTTCCTCAGTATAATAATGGGATGAAAGGAGTAATACTCGGGTTATACTAATGGAATAATTTCGATTATTGACGGGGTTCAGGTCATGTTCCTCAATTTTGAAGGCATGATTATTACCCTATTTGTAAGACTGCAACTTATATAATTTTTTCTTAAAGACATAAGCGCTAAAATTTCAAAATAAAATTACACATAAACATTGTTTAAAATAATTAGATATGTCTAATGGTCTTATATTGAGTCTTTGCACCGGATTTTTCAACTATTTAGAATTAAACGATAATTTATTTTTTGTGATATTTAAACATATAAATACAACCTTAGAGTGACTTTTTTTTACTTTTGGGTTGGGTCGCATGCGCCTTGATTATGTATCTAAAAACAGGTTTTGTCGGAAGAGATGAACGATTAAAATCATTAAAAAGATATCATTAAGAATTTAAGATGACTTATATTTTCAGTGTGATCACCCATAAATGGGAGGGAGATTTGAACCTGAGACCTATTGTTACAGTATACTCATTATAGAATTGTTCGATTGAATGTCATAGCAGCCTCATAATGTCGGATTCTATTCATTTTTATAAGATATTTTTGCATTCAAACTAATATTTCATATTTTATTTGTAGCTAAAATTTAAGACTTTTTTATTCATATTATTTATATATACCCGTGCAATTTGTACGAGTTCTAGACTTACATAAGCAGCACCTAAATAAAATTGTCTGCTTCAAATCCCCCCTCACTCTCCGCTTCAAGTCTCCATCGTTTCTCTCCAATGTATTCCCGCACTTAACCACTTAAAATTAGGGTTCTATTATTTATCTCCTTTTCGCGCCGTTAATCTGGGATTAGTTTTTGGTTTGGTTTGTTTTTGGTTACAGCTAAATTAATGGCGATTCAATCAAATCAGAGGAATATAATCAGGGTGGTTGTCGCCGGAGATAGCGCTACCGGGAAAACCAGCTTAATAGAAACCGTCGTGTCGGACCAATTTCCGACCAAAGTTCCGCCAGTTTTGCCGCCCAAACACATTCCCGCCGACGTTTTAGTCGACCGACTACCCATTACCATTATCGACACCCCATCTGGGTAATCAATTTATCTTATTATTACTATTATTATTATTATTATTATTTCTTTTAGCTTATCAATTTATGATTTTGTTGTTTTTGTCTTAATTTGATATAGAATAGAGTAGCATAGCATTGCATTGATATGTGTTATTTTGTGCGCGTGGTGTAGTCCTGAGCACTCTAATATAAGAGAAGAGGAGTTTCGACTTGCTGATGTTGTGGTGCTTACTTATGCTCGTGATCGTTTCGATACATTTGAGAATTTGAGATCTTATTGGCTCCCTGAGCTTCGTCGTTTGAACTTGAACGTACCTGTCCTAGTTGCTGGTTGTAAATTTGATTTGGGGATTGATCAACAGATTAGTAAACGGCAGTTCCTCAAGGCCGTTTCACTGATTCAGAAGGAATTTCTGGAGATTGTCATTTATATAGATTGTTCTGCATACGATGATATAAATGTAAACCAATTTATCCATACAGCTTTCGCTGTTTTCCCTGAAATAAACATCTATCTTGAACAATTTAGGGGTTTGTTGAATCATTTATCTTTTTCATCTCGCAGGTACTAAAGGTTTTCAATTTTGCCCTCAGACTTAAACTTTACCCTATTGCCCCAATCTTCAATGTAAAAACTCAAACTTTGACACCTCAATGTCTCAATGCTTTAAAACGTATATTTCTTCTCTGCGACCTTGACAGGGATGGTGCATTAAATGATGCAGAACTGAATGAGTTTCAGGTTTGTAAATCTTTTTTATTTTTTATTTTTATGGTGTTGTTTTAGCTACGTACTTGTACTTAATAGCTATCATTACCGTCTTTTTTATTTGCTCGTAGTAACCCTAGTGCTTGTGAACAGGTCACGTCCTTTAATGTTCCTCTTAAGCCATTTGATATTGTTGCTTTGAAGAGAGATGTGCAAGACAAGTTGCCTGAAGGAGTAAATGAGCGTGGTCTTACCTTGAAAGGATTTCTATTCTTTCATGAATCTGTCACACGACATAGAGGCCTCGATTTCATATGGGCAATCCTGCATAACTTCGGATATAATAATGATATTAGACTTGTTGATGATTTTCTCCCACCTTTGAATCGAGCTCCTGACCAGGTATGCCGAAGAGTGAAAATGCTTGTTAGTCCGACATTTCTCCTAGAAGAGCCAAATTAGTGAGACTCAGCAGTCAGTAGAGGAAGAGTGTTTCTAAAGCATTTTGTGTTATATTTCTCGTTTAGAAATGTTTTTATTTATTTCTTTGTTATTTTTTTTTATCTTTGCTTGTTGCTATATAATGTGTGCAGATTATGGAGCTGACAAATGTTGCTCTTGACTTCTTGAGAGAAATATTCAGTATGTACTACAGAGATAATGTAAGTTGCTGGTCTTGTTTTATATGGAGTACTTGGTTAATTTTTTTTTTCTAAGAGTTGTGAAACTTTCTTATTTAATTTTGACTTATTCTGATTTTGAGGATTAGATTGGCCGACTTCTTTATCATTTAGTTTTTAATTATCTTTTACCTTTTTCACTAATTCTTCTATATTCATTAGACAACATCTGAAGCTAGGTATTGGTAGAGGTAAAAGTGTAGAACTGTTGGTGATACAAAAGCGGAAGCTTTAACGAACTTTTAACGAACTTAGAATCGCTGCACAGTAAGCGCGGCGAGTGAACAGAATTTAACAAACTTGTAACCGATATTTAGCTTGTGATTCAACCTTGAATACAAGCTAATGGTGTCCAGCGAACAAACTACCTCGTTTGTTTGTTAGATGAAGATTTGAATTACAATCTCAAATCGGGTTTGTGATCAAAACTTTGATCGGATTTTTCTGGAATTTTTATTAAGGCGTTCAATGCCGAAAACCTAATACAAACGTCCCTTATATAGCTACTGCCAAAATAATACGACTATAATAATTATTATTCCTAACTTAAGTAATAAGCTACAATAATTAAATCTTATTCCTAACTTAATTGCCAAGGTAGATATTTAAATCAAATCTTGGAATTAATTTTATTCTGACTATGATATTATGAAATTACTTCTTTACTGGACCGCATTCCTTGAACCCGCTCCTTTCAACTTATCATTGGGCCCCCGTTCAACAGTACACTTAAACCGCCAGAACCCGAATGCAACTTAGCTCCAATATATGCGGTCATATCAATAGGTCTCGAGTTCGACCCCTGCCCCTGACTCGAGTTAAGGATTATGTTATCTACTGCACTTGTATCATCTCCTCCTTCTTGAGAAGGAATTGCCCTCAATTCCGCCAACCCATCATCATCGAAGTAAGGTGAAAGATCACCTATATTGAAAGTGGCGTGCACCCCGTAGTCCCCAGGTAGCTCCAGCTTATAAGCATTGTCATTGATTTTCTCGACAATCTTATATGGACCCTCAGCACGGGGCATGAGTTTATTTTTACGCTTACCAGGAAAGCGCTCCTTCCGGAGGTGAAGCCAAACTAAGTCACCGGGGCTGAATACTCGTGCCTGTCGATGCTTATTGGATCGTTCTCTGTAAGCTGCATTCACCTTCTCAATTCGCCTTTTAACCTCTTCATGCAATTTCAGCATAGACTTTAACTTGGATTCAGCATCCTTGTGCACTAACTCGTTTTTTGGCAATGGAAGCAAATCAATTGGTAAGTAGGGGTTAACTCCATAAACCACTTCGAACGGAGAGTGCTTAGTAGCATAAGTTGGCGAACGGTTGTATGCGAACTCCGCGTGGGCCAACTTCAAATCCCAGTCTCGTTGAGTCTTGTTCACCAAGCCACGGAGTAAAGTACCCAGTGTGCGGTTGGTGACCTCCGTTTGTCCATCTGTTTGCGGGTGATGCGAGGTACTGAATAATAGCTTTGTACCCACTCTTCTCCACAAGGTGTTCCAGAAATAGCTCAAAAATTTCACGTCTCGATCCGACACAATGGACCTCGGTACCCCATGCAAACGGACAATTTCTCGGAAATAAAGATCAGCCACGTTAGTTGCATCATCAGTCTTGTGGCAGGCAACAAAGTGCGCCATCTTTGAGAACCGATCTACAACTACCATGATCGCGTCCATACCTCGTTGTGTGCGAGGCAAAGCGAGCACAAAATCCATCGAAACGTCCTCCCAAGGACGGTCAGGCACTGGCAGCGGCAGATATTCCCCTGCTTTAAATCGGCTTTTAGCTAATTGGCAGCTTACACACTTGCCTACTATCTCTTGAACATTACCAAACATTTTAGGCCAATAAAAATGTTCTTGTAATATTTCCAAAGTCTTCTGTGAACCAAAGTGTCCAGCAATACCACCGCAATGCGCCTCACGAATTAGCAATTCCCGTATTGGGTGCCTTGGAACGCAGAGCCTGTTTCCCTTAAACAAAAATCCGTCTTGCAGCTGATACTCCCCACATGTTCCACGGCCACAATCTGCATAAACCTCCCCAAAATCAATGTCCACCGCATACTGCTCCTTGAGTAACTCGAAGCCGAGTAGTTTAACTTCCAGAGTAGACAATAATATATATCTTCGAGACAAAGCATCTGCCACAATATTACTCTTACCTTCTTTATATTTGGACGAAAAATGAAATGACTGTAAAAACTCGACCCACTTGGCGTGCCTTGGGTTTAGTTTTTGTTGACCATTGATATATTTTAATGATTCGTGGTCAGAATGTAAAATGAAGTGACCAGGCCGAAGATAGTGACTCCAATGATTCAGCGCCCGAACAATAGCGTAAAATTCCTTGTCATAAGTGGAATAATTACACCTTGCTCCACTCAACTTCTCTGAAAAATAGGCGATGGGACGTTTATTCTGGATCAAAACTGCCCCGATACCGACTCCGCTAGCGTCACATTCCAACTCGAATGGTTGTGAAAAATCTGGCAGTGCAAGTACGGGTGCTTCACACAATTTCTGTTTGATTGTTTCGAAGGCCTGCTGTGCGGCTGTATTCCACGAGAAGGCGCCTTTCTTGAGGCACTCGGTTATAGGACTAGTGATAGTGCTAAAATCCCGTATAAACCGTCGATAAAAAGAAGCCAACCCTTGGAAGGACCTGACCTCAGTCACGCTTGAGGGAGCAGGCCAGTTTCGGATAGCCTCCACTTTACCCTTGTCAACAGAAACTCCATTCTTTGATACTACATAGCCTAGGAATACTATTTCATCGACCAAAAAGGAACATTTTTCGGCCTTACCATATAATTTCTGAGCTCGTAGTACCTCAAACACCTTTCGCAAATGCCCCAAATGCTCTTCTAAACTCTTACTGTAAATTAATATATCATCTAAATAGACAACAACAAATTTACCAATAAAAGCTTTCAATACCTCATTCATCAGCCGCATGAAGGTGCTCGGTGCGTTGGTTAAACCGAACGGCATAACCATCCATTCGTAGAGTCCCTGTTTGGTCTTGAATGCCGTCTTCCACTCATCCCCCTCCTTCATTCTTATCTGATGATAACCGCTTCTTAAGTCCACTTTAGAAAATACTTGGGAACCGTATAACTCATCCAGCATGTCATCGAGCCGCGGAATAGGAAACCGATACTTAATCGTGATGTTATTGACAGCACGGCTATCTATACACATACGCCATGAGCCATCTTTCTTGGGTACAAGTATTACTGGTACTGCACAAGGGCTAAGGCTCTCCCGGACATAACCACGCTCCATCAGATCTTCAATTTGTCGCTGGAGCTCCTTCGTTTCTTCTGGGTTGCATCGATAAGCTGCCTTATTGGGTAAAGGTGCCCCTGGAATGAGGTCTATCTGATGTTCTATGCCCCGTATGGGGGGTAATCCCTCGGGCAGCTCCTCCGGAAACACATCCTGAAATTCCTCCAGTAGCTTGTCTAACACTTCTGTGCTCCTGTTACCAGTGAGTACATGTAACAAGTCTGTACGTTCCCTTGCCAAGAGAGCGTATATGCGCCCCCCTTCCTGAATGACTTGCTCCACTTCCCTTTCACTAGCAAGTAAGGCCTGCCCAGATTTTTTTTCTTGACCCGAATGAGCAGCACGAATGCCCATTGGTGCCATGGGCTTCAGAATAATCTTCTTTCCGTCTTTTATCAAAGAAAGCACATTGCTTCTCCCTTGATGAAGAACGTTTCTGTCGAACTGCCATGGTCGCCCCAGTAATAAGTGACACGCGTCCATAGGCACTACGTCACACAAGACTTCATCCTCATAAGGACCCACAACGAAGTTCACCCGAGTCTGCTTTGCAACCCTCAACTTGTTGCCGTTATCTAACCAATGTAAGGAGTAAGGTTTCGGGTGGGGTAATGTGGTTAGGGCTAGCTTATTCACCAATTCTATTGACGCCACATTAGTACAGCTGCCACCGTCTACTATAACACTGCACCATCTATCTTTAATCTGACATTTGGTTTGAAATAACTGCTCCCGTTGGGCTTCATCCCTAGCCTCGACCTTTGAATGCAACATCCGGCGTAATACCAAAGCGGTATCGTAGGTAGGAGCATCGAATATTAGAGGCTCATCTGATTCCTCTTCTTCCTCATTAGTTACAAACAAACCCTCTTCCTCAATCATCTTATCGTACAATTCATCGCGGACGCTCACAGCTTCCCTTAGGGATATGTTCCGCCTATTAGGGCAGTCGCTTTGAAAGTGACCGAAACCCTGACATTTGAAACACCGAATTTTCGAGAAGTCCTTTTCCTTACCTCTTGCTTCTGGTTGTCCACGCAGTACAATCGGAGGTGCTGGTTTGGTATCCACGGTCGGACTAGCTGTAACTTGCTTACCCCATGATGCAGCCGGGGTTCTGGAAGAACTACTGGAATTCTGACGTGGAGTTTTCTGTTGTGCCTCGACTCTTACAGACAAGTTACATAGCATATCGAACGATGCATATGGCTGTAACTCCACTACACTAGCGATATTTCGGTTCAAACCTCTAAAAAATCTAGCCATCCGTTGCTCCTCAATTTCCTCTATTTCACCCATCATGGTAAGTTTCTCAAACTCGGCAATATAATGTGTGACAGATAAATTACCCTGGGTTAATTCCGCAATCCTTTTATACAAATCGATTTTATGTGTTTTGGGCACATATTTCTTTCGCATCTTTTTCTTAAGGTCTTCCCAGGATTTTAATTTTTGTTTACCTTCCCTCTGTCGCCTATCCTTTAAATTTTCAAACCATAGAGAAGCAGTTTTAACCAATTTTAGAATA
>JAGPOY010007722.1:1382-11751 GCA_018983105.1 Silene uniflora | reverse complement strand
TATTTCTATTCAATGGTCAATATTATAAGTTATGTATGTACGTTACCCTTTTAATGTTCATTTGTATCGTCTTCTAAATTAAGTTCGGGACTTGTGTATCGACTAAAAAACACAACTACTTCAAGTGCCGGATGATTACCCAGTGTTTACTTAGGAATTGTCCAATCTGAATTCTGAAGTATCATGCTTGTTGTTGTGTAGTTTAAAATTTTAAATAACAAACAGTGGTCGTAATCATCATTACTCTTTGTCTATTTCTTCGTTTATATCTATCCTGCTAAAGCTAGAAAGTTTTACCAGTTAAAATCTAATCAAGTCAGATTGTGTTGCTGTGTCGCCTGTCCCTTTCTCATTGTAATAATATGGTGTCTTTGGGGTAATTCCCACTTGTGGTTTGACTGACACAATACATTCATTCTGAACTGAAGTGTTGATGTCCTGACTAGCTGATCTATGATTTTTGTTTGTCACTTCTATGTATTCTATCAGGTTGCTTCTTTTTTAACGATTTATGTTCTTCTGATTGGGTGTTCTTTTACAGTTTTGGTTGTAATATTTGCATTCCTTGTCTTGATTTTAGACTATTATAAGTGTTCAATGCTGTAAAGATATTGAACCCAATAATTTCATCATGATAGTTTTCTAATTTCCTTCGAATGACAGATGAATATGATTAGAGTGCAAACATCATGGGCATCGATCCAAAGCCTTTTGATCCGAAGACATATGTAGAGGAGGATGTATTTGTCACTGATGAATCTGGTGTAAAAAAGCGAATTCGCTTGGAGAACAACATTGTACGTTGGAGAACTGTGAAAAAGGCAGATGGATCGTTAGCTGTATGTCAAATCTCATTTTATCCTTATTGCATTGATTACTCGATTATGGGTTGCTTTCCAGTAGAATTCTATAAAGTTGTGCTTAAATTTCAACGTGCTTCCGCCTGGCGATTAAGCTTAGGCTGTCAGATCCTGTCTGTCCGACTAAAATATGATCCATCTCATTTCTCATTTTGAGTACTCTGAATCACTTTTTGTTGGCCATTCCCCCCCAAGTTGGAGGACTTCTTATGTAGCGGGGTTGCTTACAATACAAACAATAACAGATGAAAAATGATGGAAGTGGTTGGCTTCTGACCTGTTCCATTATATATTCAAAAAGTCTGAACTCTGTCCTTTAAAAAGTTGTAAAGTCGGTCCATTATGATCAAGTGCACTTGGTGGGGCATTTCGCAATGATTTTTTGTGTACGTCATAAATCTTGTCAAGAAGGTACCAGGAATGTATCTTATTGTCTATGCATTTTTCTTCTTTTCAATGACTATATTGAGACTCGAGAGTACTTGATAATTCTTAATCTACAAGAGTACAAGACTATAACACCACAAGGAAGGCCTCAAGTCCTCAACATTGCCATAGATCCACAGTTGATGGTGGTGCTTTTGCATTTTGATAATGCAATGGCCTGTATCTAGCTGCATCACTGCATGGTTTCTCTTCCTATACCCCTTTGATATTGTTTAGCGTTTTCATGGTGCTTCGGCCCTTGTGTTTCTGTGTATGCCTCAAGGCTGCTAAACATAGTTCGATTCGCTCTCAGTGTAGATTTTGTTAACAAAACTTTCTGACTTGCATGTTTGATTTTCAGTATGAAAGCAATGCACGCTTCGTAAGGTGGTCAGATGGCAGTATTCAACTACAGATAGGGCATGAGGTTCTTGACATATCTGTGCAGGATGCACAACATGATAATGCGTACTTATTTCTTAGACACGGCAAGGTCAGTAGTTTGTTTCACTGTAGGTACTTTTTTCCACCATTCCTTGTCCTCTATTGTTTTTCTTTCGTTTATTTACCTTGTTTGTTGTATAGTAGTAGTCATTTTCGAATTATGGTTGCTTTGTTTCACTTGTTTAATACGAAGTGTCTGACATTTCAGTTTCTAATCATTCTATGTCTTGAACTAGTCTACAAAATAAACTCACTCCATCACATCTTTATTGTTCCCATCAATTTTGACCAATATTCTCACAATATATTATATACTTCATAATATATAATAGTTATAAGTTTTTTAAAAATGATGGCGTGAAATAAGCTGGTTTGATAAAACCAAACCTGACATATTTACACTGTAACTCAAAATATATTTGGAGAAATTAATAGTTCATATTGGCATCAGTTGACCATGAAACTCAAATGAGGACAATAAAGTTGGGATGGAGCCATTGAGGTAGTACGAATTATGGGTGTTGTTTCACATGGTTACCAGATTGCTTTTAACGATTCGCTATTCGTAGGGTACCCAAGCGAATCCGGTAACCCTGTTGTTTCATACTGAGGGATTAAAATTTAAGTTGGTGTTCATTTCTTTTAAGAGTATTAATCAGTGAGCACCCCTTGAATAGATGGATAATTCATGATTAGTTGCAGTAGTGATGTGATTTGATTGGCATATGAAAGAAGACGAAGTCCATTGGGTCACAATCTCTCTTCCCCTTCCCTCGCCAAACAAAATGCTGTGTAACTGTATTGCTTGGAAAAATAATAGACGGATGCTTCTAATTTTCCTCGCTCTTCCCTTTTTAGCAGCACTATCTTGAAAGTGTTACTCCTAAAAGCAGCCTCTCTGTGTGTTAAACAGAGAGGAAATGTTGCGTACATACAAGTAATACAACCCTTTTCCCGCCATTTGGCGAAGCCCTTGAGGCATTAGAGTTATGTTGTTGTATTGAACTTCTACTTTAAGCTTGTAACAACTCTCTATCTACTGGTTTTAATTCAATAGCTACCTTTTTTTGTTTTGAATTTAAACCTCAGGGAATTCTCCAATCACAAGGAAAGATCCTTAAGAAAATGAGATTCATGCCGTCATCATTGTCTTCAAACTCTCATCGTTTACTGACTGCTCTTGTGGACTCGAGGCATAAAAAGGTCTATAAGGTTAAAAACTGTATAACTGATGTTGATCCGGAGAAGGAAAAAGAAAAGAAAGAAAGAGTAAGCACTATCTTTGGACAATGTTGTTTTGCCCTAGCACGCATACCTGTCTTGGTTTAATATATGCTCTTGCAGGCTGAAAGCCAAACAATCAGAGCCAATTCCACACTTGCTCGAAAGCGTGAAAAGGTGAATCGGAGGTACACAAGGCCATCGGATAGAGGACGCCAACTCTCTCCTGGGTTCTTAGAGGATGCACTTGAGGAGGTTCCCTTCCAATTCTCTCTCTTTTCGTATTAACAACACAAGAGTCTTAGTTTCGAATGTTTTGAGGTTGATTAATATTAATGGTCATATGAAACTTTAAGCATCACTCTGAGTTGGTAAAAAAAAAAAGAAAGGATAGGGACAAATGTTCTTCTCTCGGGACATATTTTTATCTTGCCGCCAATGTTCTTCTCTCGATAAATTTCTTAGTCAAACGAGGTTTTGTTTCAACTCTGCTAAGCAGCTACCCTCTCTGATCGCATGTAATCACAAATTGAATGTTTAAGCTGCACATTACTTCTATTGTTAATAATTTGCAAAGAACACCATTATATCAATTTTTTATAGGAGGATGAAGGGAACTATTATGATTCACGTCGTTCTGGTTCACGGCGCCATTTTGAGGACGAGTTGGAGGCGGAAGCTCGAGCTGAGAAGCGCATTATTAGTGCGAAGAAGGTAAAATGGCTATGAATATGGTCATCAATTTTTATGGCATATGTTATGCATAAACAGCATAATGAACATGTTACTAAAAATATATTTTCTTCTTCAAGGGCCAACTCAAAGATATTCCTCGCAAGTCATCAACTGGTCTTAAAACTTCTCGGCGCCCTGTGGATTTCTCAGACAGTGACAAAGAGGGATCGTACTATGAAACTGACGGAGAAGAAGAGGAGGCCCCTGGACGACCCTATGAGGATTCAGAGCCAGAATGGCAGGATTCTGAGGACGATGTCGAGCCTGAGGAACAGGCACCACAAGGTGGTGCTTCAGATGAGGAGGCTGAGGTATGTAGAAACATTGGTTTTTTTTTTTTTTTTTTTTAATGATCTCCTTCAGCTGCACGTTATTATTATTATGATAATAATAATGTTTGTTATCTGAATTAGTAGCCTGGCCTCAGTATGTTCCAATTTGTACTACTATTGTTAGTGGAGCATACGCCGCTATGTTCCTATCCCCTGGTTCTTTTGTTTTCCAATAAGATAGTATAGTGGGAATAATAAATGAGAATTGGGTGAGACTGCATTCAGTGTAGGAAGTAGCCTCTGAATGAGAAGAATCAACATAGCGACCAAACATCTGGACGACCATTTGCCATTTCCATTAAAAAAAACTAATTGGATGATGAAATATCTGTATGCATGCTACCAAACGTTTTTTAATGCCTATAATTGTCTAATACAAAATGGGATTTGATTGTAACTCTATCAATATTGGTCTACATAAGGAGGTTTTTTTTTTTTTTTAAAATTATTTACTGTGAATAACACAAGAGTAAGTGCGTGCATCCAAGTATCAAACCCCCGTTAGCCCGCGATTTGCGAAAGTTGAAGGCTCTGTTGTTGATGTTGATTTACTGTCAATAACATGATAGGTCCCTGGGTGATCTATTTTTCTTCATTAGAATAGTAATTAAACCATTGTGATACGTAGTAGTATTCTTAATGACGTGCTGGCATGTGAGTATGTGACACATACTTCGCAATCCTGAATATGATACTCCTCCAAATATCCCCTCTACTGTTGCAATTATGTTCTCATGGGTGTCCAGAAATCATTTTTAGTTTCATTATTTACTCGAATGCTCTCTCAGGCGCCAAAGCAGACGGTTAAGGAGGCTGGAAGCAGTCTTAAACGCAAGGAGTACGAGTCAGATGAGGAGTCTCCTCGTAAGAAGCCTACCACCCATCGTCGTATGGCAGTTGTGTATGATAGTGATGAGGAATGAAGGGTCTTTGGAGTAATTTAAGAGACGCCACTCTCAGGTTTGTGCAATATAGGGCTTTTTGTACGGATATATTTGCGGCTTGTGAAATCTGAGATTTTCATAAAACCAGGAAGTATCGTGTAGAACTATTTCACACTAAATTCATGTAAAATTATCCTGTAGACACATTATCCCTCACATAATCCATGCTAACTCCCTCCCGTTCAACATATTCTTTACGTTTCATTAAAATATTCCTCACAAAAGAATAAAAACGTATAGAACGTGTTGAATGAGAGGGAGTAGTTATCAAGAGTTTTGTAAAAAATGGTACCCGAGTATATAATGTTACACAAGATATTGGTAAATAACACATGATTTTACAATTCTTAGTGTAGGACTGCCTTAGTGTTTTATGTCCTCAATTTAACGACAGCTTCATACACTAAAAAAGTTTTGGTCATTTAGTTGATGGGCTCCCATTCTTCAGTTTTTTTCATCCCTTTTTCAGTATAAGATTTGTTTTTCCTTGGTGATTTTGCCGTTGACATTCCTTTTATCCTTTGATGTCATTTTCACAAGGCGTATTTGTGTGCCTTTACGTCCATAGCTCGTCCTATGATGGTTGCTTTTGTGTTTTAAGAAATGCACTTTCCGCCTATCTTATACTATGGCTGGCTTGAGCATTGAGGTTTTTCAGTCTACAGAAGGCATTCGTAACGACTAAGTGACTAACGCAGGCAGGAGATTGGCTCAAAGCAGGCCACCAGGCCATGGAGGACGGAGGCGATTAGAGAGTAGTACACTTAAATGTGATTCTAATTTTGTTTATATTCGTTTTTTGGCTCGTACTAATATGTTTAATCGTCAAGGAAAATAGCAAGTTTTGTTTTATTACAGTTCTATTAATCAAGTTACCACTTGTTAATTTTTTGTTAATGATATCTCGCAATTTGCTGGGGGGCATTGAGCCATTGGGGTAATGTAGTTGTATACGGAGTATTTTTTTTGTCGACAAACTTAATTTGCCAGTAGTGATAGTGTGTGTCGTGAATCGTGATAATGAAATGCACCACAATGGGTCATTTTACACTAACGTTCTTACGTACCATCGTGGACAATTCAAGAGTATGTATCCATTTCCACACATTATTTATTGCCATTTTTCATTGAAATTCAACGACAATGATTTATGTTGCGGCATTTTTTTTGGTTTCTAATAGAACATACGGAGTACACCGTAATACAGAATACTCATACGACACAAATAAAACTGTATAGTTTCAAATTAGTTACTGGTGATTTATAGAATCACAGAACTTCATTCTCAACCACTAATAAAAAAATAAAAAAAAATAACGAATATCAAAACGAGTGTAATAAAATGAATATCGTCGCCTTTATTTTAAACACCCACTGTATTAAGGTCTTGGCTAATGTTCGATCCAAATATCTCGTTGCCTCGTAGTCTCGGCAGACTTTTTTAGTCAAACATCCCATGAAATCAAACTTAACCCTCCAGTTTTAAGAGTCACAAGTTCGATCCCTAACACAATAATCACTCATTATTTTAATTCATCTCCGCACTTATAAATTATACTCCCTTCAAGTCTATGTGTTGGTTCCTCTTTCCATTTCGATGATAGCCGGGTGTTGGTTCCTCTTTCATTTTTTGGTAAGTTTTGTGTGGTTTTAATTTAATTCCACGTGGGGTATAGTGTTTTGTGTGGTCCAAATTCATTTCCCTAATTTTAGTGTGCAAAAGAAAGGGAACAACACATAAACTTGGAGGAAGTATCAGCTAACCAAATCTGTAACACAAATTCTCACTTGTGACGGACAAAATCCGTCACAAGCTTGTGACCTCTCACATAAAAGCAAGTGGGAGGGGTGAGTGGGAGAGCAAGTGGGAGGGTTTGTGAGAGGTCTCTTGCTTGTGACCGTCACAAGCAAGACTTTCTAAATCTCTAAATCCTCAATGGAAAACAAATTAAGTCAAAATTAACTGAATTATAATAATCCGTAATTCTGTACTAGGATATTAGTGGGCCGATATTAGTGATAGATTCGTATTAGTCATATAACGTGTTCCATGACGATTTTACGAATGACATTTGATTTCTCCACTACTCCTTTTGTCTTCTTCACCTCACGCATTAAAGCTCTACTTGGTACTTGGCCACCAAGTTTTCACTTCATTTTCTAAAAATGACAACGACTCGATTTTCTATCTTAAATGTTAATTAACTTAAATGATAAATTTATAAAAAATGACGTTTATGATATGAGTTCAATTCCCGTTCGCATTACTTGTGAGTTTGGACTCCAATGAGGATCATCTGTGATCTATTCCATTTTTGTGTCTCATTCTGTATCTCACTCTATACGCATCCTGACACATCACTTATTTCTAACTGGACATAGGATATGTATGAAGTGGGACACAGAATGAGACATCAAATTAGACAGAGGATCCTCATCGGACTCCATCTACAAAAAAAAAAAAACAATGATGATGATTAAATCATATTTCAAAATAAAATCTGAACCATTCATAAAACAAAAAAAAAATAGAGAATTTCATAAATGCTAAAAATAACTATTTCATACCAAAAGTAACTTGAATTTTTAAATGTATAAGTAATTTGATTTTCAAGCAAAATACGGAGTATTTTAACAATTTCACTAGTTTTGTGACCCGTGAAGAATCACGGGTGTCATTTAAAATTATGTTTCCAAGAATTTTTTTTTTCTATTGTACATCATTTTACATCAATTTATGCTAGTGACTTAGTGAGTACCGGGTGATGATACTTGGTGTCGTATTAATGCTAATAGGTTCGTTTAGTAAGATCTAATTAAACACGCACTAATGAAAGTAGGAATAAAATGATACAAAAG
Source organism: Silene uniflora (assembly GCA_018983105.1). NCBI lineage: Eukaryota > Viridiplantae > Streptophyta > Magnoliopsida > Caryophyllales > Caryophyllaceae > Silene > Silene uniflora. Next base: position 3,930 of record JAGPOY010007722.1, on the reverse strand, counting down.
CCAACTAAATTAGTGAGGTAACATACCAATCAATTGAGCGTTAAATGATATCTGATACGGATTTAGTAAATAACCAATCTTTTTTCCATGGTCGTGGTTTCCTCGATATTCAGAGCCATAATGGCCCCAAATTATTCTTATGTATTGGATAAAATAGGAAATCGCCCAAAAACATCTAGGAAAAATTTGAGAAACATGCTAACTCATAAAAATTTACAAACTTGTAAGTTGTCATTTTTCGTGTATTGATATCCAAGTATATGTCTTCTTCCTGAAATTTATCAATTGTACATACAAATTAGTATTATGCCAAAATCAGATACCCACGAAATACAATCAAACATTATCAAAAGAGATTAAATGATTGTAGTGGAAATTAAAAGAGAACATGAGAAAAACAAATGAGCTCTTGGATGATACAAAAAAAAAATACATGTCTATTGTTATGCTTATGAAATGAACTTTATCATCTCGAGATAAAAAAAAAAAGTAGGAATTAAGAAGCCATAATTTCATGAAGGTTTTCAAGGTAAAATAAAAATATGAATCATTATAAAGTAACTTGAGAAATGAGTTATGGAGAAAGAAGATGAAAATTGTAGTTAAAAGTCAATGGTGAATTGAATAAGGTATTATTCAAGTGGGGGGAGATAAAAAGTTTATTACCTTTATTAGTCTTAAGATTATAATTGTAAGAATTAATATTAGAAAAATCATTTTAAAAAAATATGATAAGACTTGTAATATGACTTCTTTGAAATCACATAGTTATGTCACTTAGCTTATCACTTAAAAATGTGCGTAATGTTAGTTCTTTTTAATATTATTGTATATATTTTATGTTGTTGTCAGTAATTAAATAATTAATAAAAATTAATGGACTTAGAAAATATCTTATGGAATAAATTTTGATGGTTTATCTAGCCTTTTTTATATATATTGCATAGATTTATTATTATTTATAGACTTAATTATAATTCCATGTTATGTTGTCAATATTTAAACAATCAATAAAAGTTAATAAATTATTACATTTTAAAAATTTCATGTGATTGATGAGTAAAATAAATTAATGTCATGTAATAGCGGGAGTTGGAAAAAAAAATGAATTGGAAAAGCAAATAACATAATTGAAATATTAATTATTATTTCATAAATGGTTTAAAAAGTAAATTGTGGAATTCTAAAAGGTTTATCATTTAATTTTCTAAATTTATTTTACCAATAATTATGAGAGTAAGGCCCTGTTCTTTTGGACATAAACTGTCTGAATTGAACTGAATTGAACTGAATTTAATGTAGCTGAACTGAACTGAACTGAACTGAACTCCAGTAAGAGTTAATTTGTGAAGAGAAGAGCTGAGCTGAACTGAACTGAACTGAATGAGCTGAACTGAACGGAACTGAACTGAATCGAAATTAAGTCCAAAAGAACAGGGCCTAAGTTTTGATTATGGAATTGAAAACATAAGTTACTTATTTAATTTTTTTTTATGTAATAGCAATGCCATATGGAGTAAAATGAGATTCAAGTTGCCTTTTTAATTATATTACAATTGTAAAAATTAATTATTTCACGATGGTTCAAAAAAAGTAAATTGTGGAATTTTAAAAGGTTTTTCATTTAATTTTCTAAATTTAATTTACCTTTAATTATGAGAGTAAATGTTGATTGTGAAATTGAAAACATGTATAAGATACTTATTGGATTTTTTTAATGTATTTTAGCAATGACATATGGAGTAAAAATCACACTCAAGTTGTTTTTTTAATTATATTATATAGATAGATAGATAGATAGATAGATAGATAGTCAAGATAGATAGATAGATAGATAGATAGATTATGAAACTTATAGGTGAATTTCTAGTATCACTTTTCAAATTTTTTAATTAATCATATTGTATATTTAACAAACATATATACTCCCTCCTATTCACTATAATTGTCCTTTTTGGTTTTGGCACGGTACTTAAGGAAATTATTAGAATAAGAGTAAAAGAGTTTTGTGGGGTTGGTGATAAGAGAGAGGGATGAATTATTAGGAGTTAAATAAGGAATTATGGGGTCAAAATATTAAAGAAAATAATAAAATAGGAGTAAAAGAGTTGTGTGGGGTTTGGTGAGAGGAGAGAGGGATGAATAAAATATGAGTAAAACTTACCAAAAAAGAAAAGGGGACAATTACTTGAATAATCCGTTTAGAGAAATAGGGACAATTATAGTGAATAGGAGGGAGTATAATTTTAGAATAATAATAATGTCACATTAATTTGCCATTCATCATATAATATATTTAATAAACATATATAATTAAGAATAATAATAATAATAATAATGTCACATTAATTTAATTTGCCATTCATCATATCATATATTTAATAAACATATATAATTTAATAATAATAATAATAATAATAATAATAATAATAATAATAAAAGTTTTGCCTATCTTTAATAAAAGTTTTGCCTATTACTAGACTTAGCTTTGTTATCGCTAAGGGAGTGGGGGCCCAGATTGTATCTCGGCTGCCCACTAATTTCTTGT
>JAGPOY010007720.1:5613-17357 GCA_018983105.1 Silene uniflora | reverse complement strand
ACGAGTTCATGAGCCATGAGAGCGCCAATGAGTTCTGCGTAAGGTAGTGCCGTGAGATCTCTACATTCTTCCATCACTGTAACCTTAGGTCTCCATTTCTTGGTAAGACTTCTAAGAACTTTTCTAGCTATGTCTTCCTGACTATAAGTTCTACCAAGATTTTTCAGCTCATTTGTTATCGTTGAGAAACGCGCAGACATACTATCAAGTGATTCATTCTTTTCCATTTTGAAAAGCTCAAACTTCTGAATCAGTAAGTCAATGCGATATTTTCTAACGGCTGACGTACCTTCATAGGCCAACTCGAGACCTTCCCATATTTCCTTGGCCGAAGAGCAAGATGAAAAACGATCAAATTCAGTCGAAGTCATGCCATTCTGCAATAGACTTATTGTTTTCGAGTTTTTCTCTGCCTTCTTGTAATCGGCCTCAATATAGTCGTCTTCTTTCTTATCATGGGTAATGCCTTCCTCCGATAAGGTTTGAATTTTTTGAGGACCTTTATTGATAATCGTCCAGCATTCCCAATCATGACCCTTAACATAGTGTGTCATCATGTTTTTCCAAAGACTATAATTCTTCCCATCAAAGATAGGACACTTGAGATATTTGGAATCCATTTCAAACGTTTAAGCAGCGGAAAAAAAAATAAAAATAAAAAGGGATAGATGGATCTTCTCCTTGCGGCTAGGCAATCAAGAGCACGAGGCTCTGATACCAATTGTAATGACTTGATCTATCAGTTGCATGAGTTATACTGGTTGTTTTATGCTATTATTAAATGTCATAGCTGGAAGTGCAGGTGAAATGTTATTGGGTGAATCGGAGATAAATTTTAATGGGTGAATCGGGTTGTGACTTATAATGGGTGAATCGGGTTGTGATTTATAATGGGCGAATTGGGTTGTGAATGATGACGGGTGAATCGGGTTGTGCATTTTAATGGGAGTATCGGCTGTGCACTTTAATGGGAGTATCGGATGTGAATTTAATGGGAGTTTCAGATGCGATTGTTGATGGGAGTTTTGGGTTATGATTATACATTGTTGGTTTTGTTATGATTATATATTATTGTTATTTTTGTTTACTATCCTACTCAGCTCATGCTGACCGTGTATTCGTTAAACACCTGTGATGAACCATTGTTGGGGAGCAGAGTAATATTTTAGGTACTTGAGACAGTCGAGTCGGGAGCATGGATCATGTGAGAGATGGACGATAGCTTAGATGTCTAGCTAACTTAATTAGTTATCACATTTAGTTTTATTCGTTTTATTTCCGCTGCGAGTTTGTAACTTATTCCTTTCAAGTTTTAGTTTGAACGGTTTTGTAAAGCAGTTATTCACTTAAAGTTTATTAAAGTACTTTGGATTTTATGTCTTTGTATTCACTACCTCGGGAAACCGAGATGGTAACAGTCTCATTTATCTAGGAATGCCTAGTAAAGGCTCTTGGATAAATGGGGGTGTTACACACAGGGGCGGATCCAGCCCTAGGGCTATGTGGGCTTAAGCCCAACCTATTTTTTCAAAAAGTTATAAATATGCTAAGCTGTAGAGAAATTGTAGCAATCTAATCTTGGCCCAGTGGTAGAATATATCACTACCAATTACTTGATCGTGGGTTCGAATCCTATCCGTTCCAGTTTTTTGCTTTTAATTCTCTAATACTTGTTGGATTATTTTTCTAATATTTTGGCTTTTACTGCTCTAATACTTGTTGAATTTTTTCTCCACTTAGAGGTTTTATTAGTCAAGTCCATTTAGATTCTTTGAATTAATAATTTTGGGTGAACTTCTAATTTTTGACGAGGCTCTATTACTTTTCATTGTATATTTTATATTCTATTTTTTAGCCCTCGAATAATCTTATAATTTTGAGGCGGCCTGTTAATGTTCTAATATTGTTTCTTAAGAAGATTGATAATATCCGAGTTGGCACAGATATCACAAAAGTGATACATAAAGTGCAATCTCGACACAACATAATTTTAATAATTGAGCGATAAACAATTGAAATTTTTTTTAAGGGCGTAAAGCGGGTTAAATCGATAATTATAAATTACAAAGCTATTTTTGCATTTTTTTAATGAGTAAATTTCCTAGCCCACTGTCCAATTAATTCCTGGATCCGCCCCTGGTTACACATAAAGCTTATAATCCTAATGTTAGAATAGCAAAACAAACTAGAAACACACATGTTAGCTTAAAAACACTAAGATAAGTGCTAAAAGACATATAAAATAGAGCTAACATAAGGGGATAAAGTATGCAAATTAGGCACTTATCAAACTCCCCCAAGCTAAGTCCTTGCTTGTTCTCAAGCAAGCAATCATCCCTAACATGTAAACCCCATATAGCTAACAAGCAATGACTCTCATAGCTAACAAGCAATGACTCTCTTCCCAAACAACAAGGGCATAAGGAAAAACAATACAGGGATGAGATTTACATGGCGGCGTAGCATAGACAAGTTCACGTAGACTTTTCGACCTTTGCGTGATCTTTTGACTTTCGGACTCTCGCGGTACACTCATAACTCAATTATATGTGAAAGAATATTTTGTGAATAAACACTCAACTATCCTCGACTCACGTGAGTGTGCCCGCAATCTAATATGGTAAACAATCAAATCATAAGCCAAACAATCAAATGCAAGCAAGAATGAAGCCAAAAAGGGTTAGAAGAAGGCTTTTTGTGATGGGTAATAAGGGGGGCAAATAGTTATGGATTTGTGAAGCTAATAGCCAAGCTAGTAACAAAACCATGAGAATTGCTCATTCCAACCTAAGTACCCAATTTAGAAGTCAAAATTAATGTCAAATGACTTCTTTACATTACAAATCTTAAGAAAACTCTCCAAATATTGAAATAATCATATGAGAATTTCACAACTCTTTCTACCTTCTTTGTATTCAAGCAACAACATATTTTCATTTCTTTTTCTTTCTCATTCTTGTGCTTTTTCTTTCTTTCTTGCTTTCTTTTCAACTTTCATTGTGCATTCATATTTTTTTCTTTCACAATGATACGGACTTGTAAGATCATCCAGATTTGAGCTTCCCAACTAAAACGTAGCTACTAGCTTGACAAAGGTAGGCAAGTTTATATGTAGCTTTAACGATATTAAGACCATGAAGGGGCTAGAAAAAGGGCTAAATTATCAATGTCAAAATTGGCTTCAAAATGCAATGCAAAAATGAAAGTAATGCTTAAATGAATTGAATAGAGAACCATACTTGTGCGTTTTGATGTAGCACACATCATAAGGAGACCTACCACTCACCTAAGAGAGACCGGATATGGATGCATCGGTCTTGAGGAGGCTCTACCTTACCATTTGTAGCTTGCCAAAAGTCAAGATCAAGCCTACTTGGTCCAAAATTCGTCATCCACCTACGATGTCAAGACATCCCCATGTATGCATAATCCCGTCAAAAATAGAATAGAGTCAAAGCTATCAAGCATAAAAGGGATAAAAAAGAGGGCATTAATAGGACAAGCAAAGAAATGAGCAAGAGTTTTTGAAGAGTTAAGAACGATCAACACCTAAGAGGGGGAGGGGATGAATTAGGTGACCCTTTTAAATATTATCTCAAATAGTGCAAGATCTTGAGAGACTTAATGAGTTTATAAGTTCACAAGAGTTAGAGCAGTCCTGAGCAACAGTATGATTGACTGTTGCACAACACTGACAACGAGATTGGAAGATAAATATGCAACGAAAAGAGAACGAGAAAGTAAATAAACAAACAAGACGATGTTTAAAAAGTTGGTTCAGCTCCTACTTCGGAGCCTACGTCCAACCCTTATTTTATTGCTTGTTTAGAGATTTACTCAAACTTAACTAAATGTTACAATGAAAATAACTACGCCAACCAACTCGGTTGCAACTCAACTTAAAGCTACTCCGTTTCAAGAGTTTTTCTAGTTCTATCTCACAGGTTTACAGTGTCTTAAAATCTCAATCGTTCACTTAAATGAACATGGAGATCACAATTCAAGACATAAACACGAGATCATTGAACATACTCTTATGCAACAGTGCAGCTAACTGGTACTTGGAGATTTGTTACTTTGAAAAACAAGTGAAGACTTTTGAAAACTTAAAACGATTTTGCAAACAGATTAAGTATGAAGCTTTAAAAGTGTAACACTCCTGGATATTTGTCCCACATCGGTAGATTATGGGGCTTGTGATATATTTATAATAACTCCCACCCACTACTTACTAACAAGATCTTGTGCTTTTGGGCTTAAGTGAGGACAAAACGGGCCCAAAAGTGTGTACGACCGTGGTGGGTTGGGTTGTTACAAATGGTATCAGAGCCGACCCTACGACCATGTGGTGAGCCTGTGGTCGGAGTACCCGGTCACGCACGCCTAGCGAGGGTCGATTCTGGCCCTGGCTGAGTGGCTGTGGTCAGGTTTGAGGCACAACGAGGACGTTGTGTTCTTAAGGGGGGAAGTTTGTAACACTCCTGGATATTTGTCCCACATCGGTAGATTATGGGGCTTGTGATATATTTATAATAACTCCCACCCACCACTTAGTAACAAGATCTTGTACTTTTGGGCTTAAGTGAGGACAAAACGGGCCCAAAAGTGTGTACGACCGTAGTGGGTCGGGTTGTTACAAAAAGTTTTAAAAATGTTTTACAATAAATGCTCTTAAAGTCTTAGTAATAAATGAGAATTGAGGTGGGTATTTATAGGGGAAGAAGTGTGCTAAGGAAGGATCCTAAAGCAACTACTTCACCTTAATACCCAAGGGTTAAGTCGGTTATCTCATTAAGCATGCTTGTGAGAACATATGGTTTGCAAGCTCAAGAAGAGTTCATTTTCAATGCAAGAGGTGTCCTCCACAAGTGGTTGATGGGAACTCACAAGTTTTGCCAAAAATGGAAAAAGCAAAAGACCTATTTAAGGATAAAGCAATTTGAATTAATAAGAATGATATCTTCTAATTCAACTTGAAAGCATATTTCTTTTTGATTTTTCAGATTACTAAAAGTATCTTTTTGAGAACAATAAGTCTTTTGGAAAGATTTAATCACTACTTGGCAATTTTCGAAACAAAATAAATTCTCCATTCGGTAGTACCAGAAACCATGGTGCAACGGTGCAGAACACCTTTGCACGGTTTTGCTTTCACTATGTCACAAGAGGATAGTTTAACTACCTCGTTTACAACAATTACTCTTTGGCTAGGGATCTTCTTAACTTGCCTTCATCTTGATCAACCTTTAGTCTTCTTTGATCAATCATTTGATGCTTCAATTTGCTAAACAATTTAACTAAGAAGCAAACAATCAAATAGCAATGAAAACTTGGCATCATCAACCCGATTAGGTCCAACAAATTCCCCCTTTGATGATGGCAACTTTTTAAATATGTGTTTAGTTCTCCTTTAGCCCATGGCGAGTCGGTCTTTATATAACATAGGGTCTCTAAACAAATAAAGACATCATGAAACATGATCAAGGTACATAAGGGTCAAGGTGCTTATCCTATGTAGACATCTAACAACACAAGCTAAGACATATTTACCGTGAACGTTAGCCGAAGAGTCATTGGGTAACACACATAAGCATATAATTAAACATACTTCCCCCTCTTGACATCATCAAGGGAGGACAAACTGTTCAAGTAGTACAAAATAACCTGCAAATTGTTCGAGAAAAACGACATAAAAAGTAGTCCACACATGCATAAGAGATTTAAAGAGAAAAGGGCTAAAGGCTTAGGAAGGTAATTTGGGCAAGGCTTAATCTTTGTTGGGAGCGCGCTTTCCAAGGTTTTGCACACGCTCAATCAGATCTTCATTCATGGTTTTGAGCTCAGCCACCTCGTCTTTGAGCGTTTCATTGCCCACAACAAGCTTGGACACCAATTTCAGCACATTGTCAAGCTTTGCATCCATAGCCCCCAAATCAACAGTTGACCCAACTGTTGCACCAGCTTTAGCCTTTCCAGCAAAATTTCGAACAAGCTTCCCATTCCTCACTTCCAAAGTCATTTGAGAGAGCAACCCCATTGACATTTCATCACTCAAATTCTCAACCCCAGGACTGCCCTTCATGATAACCTTCCTCTTCTTGAAGATCATTGTTAGCCACATGCCATAAGGGAGTACCGTTTTCTTGTCATACTTCCCCTTTTGAAGGTCGGGGGCAATCTCACCAATGCGATGAAAGATGAGTTGGGGGAGGCTGATTGGTCTCTTCTTAATGATGTGGTGGAGAAGAAGCATTTCAGAGAATGAGCATCTTCCCCGACTATTATTGTTGGGAATAAGGACCCTTTGGATAAAGTTGAATATGAAGCGATGCGGTGGAAGGAGTTCGCTAGCATAGATGTTTGATGGCCCATTTTCATCATCGGGTCGAAGGGTTCTCATAACATCACTCACAATTTTCTCATCAATGTGACCCCTGCTAGGCTTAGGAAATGTATCCTGCCCAACCGACTCAATTTCAAGGTAGGAGGCAAGTTGGTCAATGGTTAAGACAAAAGGACTCTGATTTATCATTGCTTAAAGAGTACCTGACGCAACATCTACCTTAACTATTGCATAGAACTGGATCACCTCAGACACATGCACAGGACAGCATTTGTCGAAGAGGTTAAACCAGCCTTGAGCAACCATAACAAATTTGAAGAATGAAAAGGCGGGTGAAGAATCATACCATGTCTTCTTGTATCGTCTCCCACTATGAAAGCTACAAATAAGCATCCCTTGATAGAGCTTGAGAACATCATCCGGAAGGTCGATGGAGTTGATATGTGCAAGGATATCGTTCTTGAATTGATCGTCAAATGGAGTGATCATCAAGTCCATGCATGTATTTAGAGGAGTTTTCTCCTCAAAAATATCATCTCCCTCCGATTCCACGACCACTTCCTTCTTCTTTGGATACCTCGGCTTTTTGACAGCCTTTGGAGTGCTAGACCTCTTCCTTTTGGGTTTGGCCTTTGATGGAGAGGCAACTTCCTCTGCTCCATCATCATTGAAATCACCAAAGATTTCATGAATAGCACGATCAGACTTGGATTTGAGAGTTTCTCCGAAAAGTGGGTCAAGATCATCATCGAGCACCTTGTGTGCATGATCGGATTGATAAATTTTTTCATCATTTGGGATGATTTCTTCCTCATGCACGACCTCCTCTTCGGGATTATTACCCGGATCATCATTTCCAGCCTCATCATCCATTTCATCATCTTCATTCCCATTTTCCTCATCCTTTTCGCTTTCTCCTTTTTCCTCTTCCTTGTCACTCACTTCCATTTCTTCCTCATTTTCCTTCTCACTCATTTCTTTTCTTTCTCATTTTCATTTTCACTCAATTCTTTTTCTTTCTCTGTTTCATCATTTTTATCACTCTTTTCTTTTTCTTTTTCTTTTTCTTTCTCACTTTATTTCTCACTCTTTTTCTTTTCTTTCTTACCATCATTCTTACTCACTTTCTTTTCTTTCTCACCTTCTTTTTCAGTCACTTCTTTCTCAACTTCAGTTTCCGATTTTTCTCTTCCATTTCCTCATCAGCAACCTCCTTTTCCTTTTCTTTCTCACTAGCAACGTCCTCTCTTCTTTTGCTTGACTTGCGTACCAATTGATCTATTGTTGGCTCATCTTCTTCTGTATCAATATCAACACTAGGGTCTAGTGCCATAGAGATTGGAGCATTCCTCCTTAATCCACCACGCCCACCTCTCCCACGGCCTCTTTCTTTTGTTCCAGCAACTATTTTCTTTCGAGGAACAGTTGCTTTGGCTGTTGCAGGCTTGGTAGAAGATGGTTGGGGTTGGTCGGTTTTGGCAGTGGTTGCAGCGGATTTGGCAGCGGCCATTTTTTGTTTGGCGATGAATTTGGGATTAAAGTAGTTTTCCAGATTTTTTACTTCTCTATTGAAAGAACTTTTGGGAGGCATGTTTGATTTGCTTTGGTTTTGACGGTTTTGGTGAGATGAGGGAGTTGGAGTGTTTTTTTTTTTAGATTTGAATTTTGATTTGTGGGAAAGTGGGAAAGTTTGGTTATTGCATGGAGGTTAATGGGATGGAAGGTTGGGTTAAATGAGGGAGAGTGAGTTAATGTGGAGTTGTTGAGTGAAGGCTTGGTTAAATGTGGTGGATAAATGATGGTAAGGGTGAGGTCATGTGGTGATGGGACATAAAGTGGATTTTGAGAGGCTCAATGTAAGATCTTATATGCAAGTGTAATATTTCATATGCATTATTTCGGTCACTTTGCATGTGGTTATTCATAACATTTTAAACTTAAACATGTAAATCCAACTCTCTAGTCAATCATATAGGAAAATTAGATTTATTAATGTCACATAGCACCCAACAAACAAATTTCCAACCGAAGTTTTACGAATTGTTCTCTTTCTAACGGTTTTAATTTGTAAAAATGTCCGCAATTTGATCTTCCGTCGTACAAAAGTTAAGACAAATATTCCCTTTCTCAACTTGATCACGCAAAAAATGATGTCTTATATCAATGTGTTTTGTTCTAGAGTGTTGTATCGGATTTTTGGAAATGTTGATTGCACTCGTATTGTCACAAAATATGGGAGTGGTTTTGAAAATAAGACCGTAATCACGTATTTGTTGTCGTACCCAAAAGTATTTGAGTACAACAAAGAGCGGCACTTACATACTCACTTTCGGCCGTGGATGATGCGACGGTATTTTGTTTCTTGGAAGCCCATGAAATAAGACACGGTCCTAGGAATGTTGCAATACCCGACGTGCTTTTTCTATCCAACGAGCACTACCGGCATAATCCGCATCCGAAAATCCTACAAGATCAAGTTCATAGTGAGTTGGGTACCAAAGATATAGCTCTTGAGTTCCAATCAAATACCTAAAAATCCGTTTGACGGCTTTGAACTGCGATTCTTTAGGATTTGATTGGAAACGAGCACATACACACACGCTAAATTGTATGTCGGGTCGACTAGCGGTTAAGTAAAGTAATGATCCGATCATACCTTGATACACCTTTTCACTTACGCTCTTACTGCTCTCGTCTTTGTCGAGATGGACTTTGGAGACCATAGGTGTAGGCATAGGAGTAGCATTAGACAACCCAAACTTACTTGGCATTTCTTTTAAGTACTTTTGTTGAATTTGAAGACCAAGGAAAAATCCAAGTTCTCCCATCATACTCATTTCGAACTCGGAAGTCATTAAATCAGAAAAGTACTTATAAAGAACATCATTAGTTGCACCGAACATAATGTCATCGACATATATTTGCACAAGCAACAGTGTAACAACCGCTAATTAGATCCTTACGGACACCAAACTTCGAGGACAAAGTTTATTTTAACGGGGAAAGATTGTAATACTCCGTCATTTTAATTATTATTTTATTTAACGTCATTTTAAAAATTGTCACAAGTTATTTTATCGTCTTAAAACTTTATACTACGATAGATTTTTTAAAAGCAAAACGTAAATATTTGACTCGAGTTATGACCAGTAATAATAACTTTTCGTATTTGTATACACTATATTATTATATTAGTTTATTAATTATAAATTTCCTATGTAAACATGGAAATATCATACATAGATATCATGTATGATATCATGTGCTATTCAGCCTGATTCACGAAGGTAAGAGTTGCCTTATTTAGATTCCGTTTCCGTCTCTATCTTAGATCTCCTACCTTATTTCCCAAGCAAATTATATTGTTAGGATTTCCATAATTTTATCTAACCCTATCTATATAAACACCGGTTCCCCTAACAAAACATCCTCTTTTCGCTAAACAAAAGCACCAACAGAACTCCGTCCTTCCTCACATTAAACTCACGCTTGGAGACTTGTTATACCGCCCCAGACTTGCAGCACCTTCATCCTCATCGTTCTTACTTTTCTTTTTGGTGCCTAGAGGTAATTCATGTTTCCAATTACACACCTCATGTATCTCGTAGGAATATCTAGTATTAATCTATAATTACCAAGTCCGGTTCGGGTTATTAACTAGATTGAATACCGATTTAACGGAGGCTTGTAGTATGTATTTAGGGCATCGAGTATAGCATTCAGGGTCTGTTTTGATGTGAGTTAATGGGCAGAACAGTGGTGGTACCTTGTACTCTGTTTTGGATCAATGTCGGTAAAGTTTCGATGTATGACTTCGTTGTAGTATCTTTGGGTCTGAAATATTAGGGTAGTATTAATATGATTATAAGGCATGGAATTATTGTTTTAGTTGCTAAAAACAAGGAACTGTAAGGTCGGGTTTTCGCTGCTCTGTTTGCGTACTGTTATAGATATTTTGAGTCGTTTTGGGCAATATTGTGGAGTGTCGAGGGAAATTGTTAAGGATTCGAGTGCTCTGCATCGGCGTTGTTTTTCTGACATTTTAAAGTCGTACAATACAAGTATAAAGGCTGGTTGTTTACGGTTTCGATCTTGCAAGAGCAGGGGCAGTAGTTTTGTTGCGTGAATATTAAAGCTTGCATGTATGATGTATGTATTTGGGTGAAGTTGCACGTAGGAATGGGGATTAGTGGGCATGGTGACTAGTGTTTCTATTGTTAAGTTATTTGTTACACAAACTCATTCCCATACAAACGAGTTTTAATATAATGTGATACAGGAGGGACATGGGTACATGATCAAAATGCAAGTTCAAGTCACTCTTGACATTTCAGATTCGTTCACCTAGTTTAAAAGCTAAATATCTCCGAAACTATTGCTATTTTTGGTGTGATTTTTGTTGGAGATGAAAGTACATGATGTTAGCTTTCGAAAAAGTGGTCACACGCCTTATTTAGTTAAGTAACGAAGGAGATATGAGCGTTTTAAGTTGAGCTGCCAATTTCTACGCGGGTGACGAGATGACTCGAGTTTACTTGCCTAAATCGAGTCTTATTATTAGTTTCCTTATTTTATTTTGCCTAGTAAGTTTAAGGAAGTGTTCTTTATGTCTTTATTATTTCTTTCCTAATTTTAGCAAGTTGTAATAAGGCAATTTTGCCAACTCTCTAAGGGTCGAGTTTAGGCAGTTTTAAGAGTTCTCTTAGTTGGCCTAATCTACTATAAATAGAGGGCTTTGTATACAGTTTTAACAGACAATTTGAGAGTTTAATACAAGAAGTTCTTGTTGAGGTTCTAATTGCTTGCGAGTTATTAGAGTTATGATTTCGTTCTTGCGAGAGTGAAATAAAATCCATTCGATCTTGCGAGGTTGAGTGTTAGTGTGATTCGATCCTTGCGAGGTGAGAGCCACCATTCGTGTGTATCCTTGAATTTCTTGCGAGGAAGGAGAGTTTATTCACGTCATATCCTAGTCTTAGTTGAAGGATCTTGCGAGATATCACAACTAATTCATATCTTTTTATTTGTTTTTTATTCCTCTGCAAAATATACTCTAAAACATTAATAATTGTGATTATTTTACATCAAATTGGTTACCAGAGCAAGGTTCTTGATTTCCTAAAATCTAAGACGGTCCTAGGGTTTTTATGAAGGTGCTGCCATGTCTCGAAGACGAATCAAACAATTCTGGAGGGAGTACGAAGAATTTGAGGCAAAACTATTATTGAAGGATATTGAAAGGGGACTTAACCAACTATCATGCAAGTTAGAGAAGTTGGAGCATGCATATCATCAATCTCTTGAAATAAAGAAACAAGAGACAACGAAAGAGTCTTTTGAAGATGTTCACCAAGGAGAAGAAGAGCAACATCAGCAGATTAGTGAAGAAAAGATCGAATCT
>JAGPOY010007719.1:0-10637 GCA_018983105.1 Silene uniflora | reverse complement strand
ACAAACATCCACTCTCTCTCATCACTTGGTATTTACTCCCTTATCTCTCCTCAATTACACACTTACCTCTAAGTCACTGACTTGAGCGTCGGAGTGAGTTCGCACGGCCCCAAGCCGTGCCCTCCGTTTGTTCATCTTTGCAGGAAGATTCAGGAGAGCCTAGCTTCCACCGACATCTTACGAGCTTACGTGTACAACAAACTTGCTCCCATAATTACCACCGTAATTACACCCGGAACACAGGGAATAAAAAAACTCCCTGGATCCTTAAGCTTGGGTGGAGAATTGGCTTGCAACGCGGCATTGCACTCTTCAGTGAATGCGATTGTAATACCCCGTATCACTTAAGGGTCTACTCGGCCGAATAGTGTCTACTCAGCCGAGTACAATGTGGGTTTTGAGGCAGTGGTCTGCGGAGTGAGTACTCGACCGAGTACAGGAGCACTCGGCCGAGTATTGAGTACTCTGTCGAGTAGTGCTGGTACTCGGCCGAGTATACCTGACGGGCTGGCGAACCGACTTAAAAGTAATTAGGAATGGGTAAATAATACAAAAGGAGGAGTAATTCTAATGCGTGTCGTTTATACATCAAAAATAAACCTAAGTCAAACTAACTGGGTAGTCAGTGGAAGTAGGGTCGATCTCCACAGGGAGGCAAGATATCTGTTAAAAGGTTCGCTTATTTGGTCACAATTGGGGGTTTAATTGTTTGTTGTCTAAACTACGAGATAATAGGAGAGAGATGAAGAAGAGAAATAAACCTAGAAAAATCGAGTAATATCATATAAAGGGGGAATATGCCAGGATTCGATCTGCCGTGGTAGCTGCAATATCGGGTTAACTAGGTCGGTCAATTTATCGATAAGAAGAGCAAGGTTATCTCCTCTCGGTCTCAAACCATCGATTATACCCTTTCGGTCTCTAATCGCCCTAAGGTCATCCTAAATAACTTTCGCCCTATTAGGAATCACCTATCACATCTAAGCAAGTCTTCCTTACCAATCTTTCGATCCAGGTCGGGGTTAACTAAATAATTGGTCTCCTGCATGCATTCATTCAACCAATCTCAATTAAAATTGCATAGAACGATTCTCATCTCAAGACTGACCTAACATGTCAAACCTATCATGCTACTACCACGGGTTTCCTCATCCTAGCATATTAAAGAGATTAGCTACGCATGGCTTTGGGAACTAAACTAACAATTGCTAATCTAATAACATAAGACATGATCGCTAAGAAATTAATTAAGACAAAAGAAAAGGAACGAGAATAAAATAAAAGGGAAAGAATGATTACAAAGTTTGAAGATCGGGAATTGCTAAGAATCAAAATCCGAATCTCGAACAAATAACCGTAACAAGAGTAAAAGTACAGTGAATGATAGTGAATGAATGTCTGATTAGTAGACCTAACCTTATTTATAATAAACTAATTGCGTAATTAAACCTAATGCGTCACGGACCCAAGCCCAATAACAAAAACTACTCGATCGAGGACAAATTCCTCTCGATCGAGTAGAATCCTCCAACCAATCACTCGATCGAGTAAGATAGATACTCGATCGAGGTCTTCCTTCCCCTTAATCACTCGATCGAGCAGAAGGAGCTCTCGATCGAGCAAATAGGCTATCGATCGAATAGAATGAGTACTCGATCGAGTACTTCTCAGCGCGTAATTCCTGCTTCGCGCACTGAACTTCAAACGGCCGCCATTTCTTCGTTACTTATCGGAATCAAGCGATTTTTGTGGCGTTGGAAATCTAAGAGTATGAGCTTTCACCTCCAATTGGAATCATTTGATTATCTGTTGTAGAACTCAAGTTATGGCTCTCCAAAGTGGGTACTAGCGGCGTGAAGCTCTTCCTTTGCTCGCCTAGCTTCTTTCCTTCATTGCGCACCTCGAAATGGTAGTACCAAGCTCTGACTCAGCTCATCTCCTAAATGCATGCATACTTGGGACAGTTTTGGCTTGGTTTTCACTACTTCATGGCTTGTACCTACAAAATGACAATGGAAGTAAAAAGTAGCATATTCGGGGCATAAAGTGACATAATATCATCTAAATGACATAGAAATGCGTGCCAAAATGGACCGTAAAGTCTATATGAAATGCACGCATCAAACTTCCCCAAACCAAACCTTTGCTTGTCCTCAAGCAAACAGGATGCAAACAACTAATGGAACAATCAAACTCATGACCGCTACAAATAGTCTACCTAAACCAATTTAATGCAACAGTCAAAACTTAGCAACGATGTCAAATGCTAACGAGTCATAAATGTTTGTAAAATAGCTGAACCGTCAACCTTGCTAGACCTTTCAAAATCGGACTCTCGCGGGTCTCTCTTCTCTCATCAAAGCAAAGGGTAAGCATAAAATATGTGTAAGAGAGAAAGAGAAAATAGTCGCTCACCTAACTACGACCAACGTGCTCATGCATTCCTAACTAACATGATAAAAGATTCAGTCACCGTACACACGCATAACCACCGTTCAAGGACTATAACATGCCGAATACTTGCAACATTTGGTTAAGGGAGGTAATGGGTAAGAAGGGGCAAAACAATAATGGAATAGTGGAGGTAAAGCATCAAGCTAGCTACCTAAACTCAACCATATAACAACATCCGTCTTCTTATCTCATAATGAAACACACTGCCATGATTTGGCAGACAACTCATCGAAACCAAATAAAATGAACTGGAAACAAAACTGGTTAGCTTCTTAAGCTCTTATTGATTCCCCATATGATGTAAATAGAGCATGGGAATAGAGACCATATATTTTTTTCTTTCTTTTTGTCTCTTTTTGATATGTCCTTTTCTTTTGTTTTTTCATTTTTCTTGATTTCCAGCTAACCTTTCCAAAAAAAATACAATTCCAATTCGAGATTCAACTTTCTTCAGATACCAACTCCATGACAAAAATGCGAACCAAACTTATAAAATGATAATATATATACCACAATAACCAACACTAAACTAGCTCAACGCAAGGTAAGCTTAATTTTGGTTGTAGATTATGGGTCAACTGGCAGTTTTGGTTAAAAGTGGAGTTAAATGGGTATAATGAGAAAAAGGGAATTTGCAAGCATTCTCCAAACATGTGATACCGACCACAAACCATGCGTGTAGGCAATAAGCATCAAATTTCATATACATGCAATGCGATGAAACGAGGGAGTAACTACTCACAATTCTACATGAAACCGGTCATAGACGTCACCAGTTTATATAAGCTCTAATCTTAGAATATGTAAGTAGGTTGCCAATATGTCGGGTCAAGTCTCTTCGTTCAGCATCAATTTCAAACAAAAACTCGTAATGACTATGCAAAAGATAATGACTGTGCAGGGCTTAAGTAAAGACCAAATGAAGGGTGAGAAAATAACTGTTCCGACTCGACTAATATGCCAAAATAAACGTGAAAAATTTTTGATTTTTGGAATTTTTTTTTATGCATACGTAATGAAACGTGATAACATAAATGCAGTAAAAACAATATGCAGACTGATATGGATGCATAACCTCCCCAAACCAAACTGTACAATGTCCCCATTGTACAAAGCAAAGGAAAAGAAATGCAAACTAAAGAGAGAGTGAGTCGGAAACTTACAAAAATACGCGTACCACGAACCTCCCCAAACCGAACGAGATATGGGAGGTGGTCAGGGACTCGATCGATGAAAATATCAGCAGGAATCAGTCGATCGAGCTGGAGTTCTCTCGATCGAGGAAAATGGGCGGTCGATCGAGTGGTGTCTTGAAATGAATTGTTCGATCGATGATAATGGGGGGCTTCACCACTCGATCGAGTAAAATAAGCACTCGATCGAGCCTTTGTCGCATCAGTAAGCGACAAATCAGGATTTTGGACTACCTGCAATCACGCTAATAACGTCCCAAAAATACTCCCAAAACCAAGTCTAAATTGTTTTGCAGTCTATCGTCGATCATAAAACTAATTATTAAACACACGAAACGAAATAAAAATGAAAGTCTTAAAAAAAAACAAACGAAACATTAAAAATCCGGGTTGCCTCCCGGACAGCGCTAGTTTCAGATGGGTCCCAGCTCGACCTTCTTTCATCATCCACCAATAAAAAATAATCGCCCACAACTAGGATTCTGACTGAATGCAGTTATTTCGGCGGTCATAAGCGTCACTACCGTCCTCCAAAGTACAGCAGCAGAGATATAGCGGCTTAACACGGCATCCATTACACCTCTATCAGCCCTTTCTCGCGCCTTCTTACGGGGGATGGAATCTTCAAATCCTCCTCCCGGGTCTTCTAACCGGTCAAGACCTGTATAAGAAGAAACAAAACGATGGTCCTCCAGCTTGCTCCCGAACTGGGGCGGAGGCGTCAAATCAACAGCAGTATATGATTTAACGGAAGGCGTAGGGTAGATCGTACCGAAGTCAACGAAAGGAGTGATATTACCTTCTATTGAATGGGAATGATGTTCATTTACCTTCTTATCGCTGGTCGAGACAGAATCGGGTGACAAACCATTGTTGTCCGCAGTCACTGTGCTCGATCGAGTAACAAAGTCACTCGATCGAGTTCCTTCTTCGCCAACATCACTCGATCGAGCGACCACTTCACTCGATCGAGTCATATCCGTGCCCAAACCACTCGATCGAGTAATTCCATCTGCTCGGTCGAGTACCTCCTCACCAAGATCGATCGATCGAGTACTGTTGTCCACTCGATCGACTGCTTCTTCTGCTGTATCATTTGATCGAATACATAGGCTTTCGCGATCAAACTGGTCATATGAAGCAACGTTGAAGTCTTCCTCTAAATCTGAGTCGTACATATCATCATCTGGCTCGGTTGTTAATTGAGCTAATTGATGCACAAGACCCTTGATAGAAGCATCTCTTGAATTTTCAACTTGTTGCGACTGAAGAGCAAGTGTCGGTATTAACGACTTCAATTCATCAATCTCTTCATTGTTGACAGCAGGAGGGGTATTTTGTTGTTGTGGCGGCGAAAAGGGATAAGAGGGCTCTTGGAAGCCTCGTTGATAGTACGGATGTGGTGGTGGATAACTGCGTGATGGGAACGAAACATAGTGACTTTGTTTATACTGTCGATAGGCACAAACTTGGTCAAGATCTGCAAAGCAACAAATTGCATCGTGTCCCACGTTACCACATCTCTCACAAAATACCACCTGTTGCCCCGGTGAACGGAACATAGGTGGCCTCTCCCGAAATATCGGCAATAGGACCTGTAAGACCTATCAAAACAACACTAGAGAAGAAGATAAGAACCGCCTCAGGGAATTTGGATTACCAAGTAACGGACCTAGCTAGTGTGTAAGTACTTTGGGAAGGTAACGGAATGGAATGAATTATGGCTTCTGGAGGTATTAAGGAAATGTGTAATTGATTATAGAGTAATTTTTCGAAATATGGCCTTATTGGTGGTGAGTGTGAGTGAGTATGATACAGGAGGGACATGGGTACATGATCAAAATGCAAGTTGAAGTCACTCTTGACATTTTAGATTCGTTCACCTAGTTTAAAAGCTAAATATCTCCGAAAGTATTGCTATTTTTGGGGTTATTTTTGTTGGATATGAAAGTACATGATGTTAGCTTTCCAAAAAGTGCTCACACGCCTTGTTTGATTAAGTAACGAAGGAGATACGACCGTTTTAAGTTGAGCTGTCCAATTCCTACGCGGGTGATAAACGAACTGAAGTTTACTTCCTTAAATCGAGTCTTATTATTAGTTTCCTTATTTTATTTTAGCTAATAAGTGTAAGGAAGTATTGTTATTTCCTTATAGTTTCTTTCCTATTCCTAGCAAGTAGTAATAAGGCAAATTTGCCAAAGTTCTTGAGTTTGTTTTTAGGAAAGTTCTACACTCCTGTTTTAAGGACCTTTAGGTCGATTGTTTTAGTATAAATAAGAGTCATGTATTCAGTTTTATAGACATACACACACAATTTGAGAGTTTAATACAAGAAGTTCTTGTTAGTTCTAATTGCTTGCGAGTTATTAGAGTTTATTATTTCGTTCTTGCGAGGGTGAAATAAGATCCATTCGATCTTGCGAGGTTGAGTGTTAGTGTGATTCGATCCTTGCGAGGTGAGAGCCACCATTCGTGTGTATCCTTGAATTTCTTGCGAGGAAGGAGAGTTTATTCACGTCATATCCTAGTCTTAGTTGAGAGATCCTGCGAGATATCACAACTAATTCATATCCTTTTATTTTCGTTCCAATTTAAACACAAAAACACATAAATATTTTTTCCGCTGCAAAAATATCTCTGAAAAGTGAAATAGTGTGTGTTATTTTACATCAGAGTAGCATGAGGAGAGGTATTATGGATAAGAAATGAATGAGATATTACTGATATAGGCTAATGGGATTTGATTATTTTTGGGAAGTAACGTGAAGGTAACAGAAAGATCAAAGGACTAGGCTGTAAGGGAGTAAGTCGAGTGAATGTTAACAAATATTATTGGACATGTAAGTAAGGAATCATGGAGATGTAGGATACTATCATGAGGGTGTCAGTTAAGGAATATATATGAATTGCGAGACTACTTGTTAATCATAAGTTTTTGAGAAATTAAGGGAGTAAGAAGTTGATAGAGTATTCGCTTGGTATCTTTGGTGGTGAGTTAGGTGACGATATAATCATAGACAAAATTGGTATGGATATGAAGGCGATTTTGTTATGGATTTGATAGAGTTCATTATTTGGGATGGTAAGCGAAGATAGGAAGTGAACTATTATAATTAGAGGTACTTATAAGGGGGTTTCGATATGAATGATTGCAGTATCGTGGTGTTGCAAGTAGTGATTAAGGATGATGTTGTGAAATAGGAAGTTAGTCGTTCAAAGGTAGTGGATTTGTGGAGACCGCATTGGTATGGGTACGAGGAAGTATACGATATGGATATAGAGGGCTTTGGCTAGTAGTTGAGCATTGAGGATATGGTACATTGGTTGGTTGGTAGTGAGTTTGTGAATCGAAAGAATACGATATGAAAGGCATATGAGTTTAACCTTGTGTGTAGGATATATGTTATCAGGTGGTAACTTACGTGATCATGATTGGCTGGGTAGATTTTATTATGGGTCTATGATATGTGGGAATGTTTGTGTGAGGTTCTGACCTCATAAGTAATGGTAGGGTATGACATTCATAGAGCTGCTATATGTTTAATTCATGTCATATGATATATCTTGATGGTCTAGTAAGATAATATCGAAAAAATGATAATTGGTAGTTGGATGAGTCGTGAGACGATCGTTCTGTCATGACTTTGTTTATTGGTAATGTGGTTGTGTTCCGGGTTGCGATCCGGGAACGGTACTCCGTGTTGCGATGCGGGTACTTTCGCGCTGCGGTGCGGCTGTTGGTGACGGTGTTGCGATTCCGTCATCGGTTGTGGTGTAATAGGTGGGGTACTTGTGAGATGAACTTTCGAAACATATGCCAGTATAGTATGAACATATAGATTGTTGTTCTCTTTGTTGTTGTTTTCTTTAATTTTGACTTGTGGGTGATAGTAGAGTATAATATGTAAGAGAGCCGTACATGTGGTTGACGTTGTCATAGTTACAGGGATACCTCAGTGAAGAAACATAATTGTGGGAGGTGATTGAAAACTCTCTAGACCTTATGATAGACTACATTTTGTTGACATAGTTATGGCAAGTGAGTAGCAGAACATGTGTGTAATGAGCTGGAAATTGCAGTTGGTTCATAATCTTTTATCGGAGCATGCAGTAAGCTAAGTACTA
Source organism: Silene uniflora (assembly GCA_018983105.1). Classification (NCBI taxonomy): domain Eukaryota; kingdom Viridiplantae; phylum Streptophyta; class Magnoliopsida; order Caryophyllales; family Caryophyllaceae; genus Silene; species Silene uniflora. The sequence continues at coordinate 2,862 of JAGPOY010007719.1, read as the reverse complement.
TGTGTTTGGGGAAATAGTATCATGTTAGTTATTGACGAGTTTAGCGACAATAAAACGAAAATTTAAGGACTTGGTAGGTGTGTAATAATTTATGGATCGTGAGTGATGTTGTGGGGATAAATGCGTGAATGAGGAAGAATGGGATTGTGTCGTAGTGTTAAAGAGTTGAGGTGGTGGTTATGTTGAGGATTTTGGAGTAAAGATTAGATGATGTGCAAAATGATTAGAGGAATAAGCACTATTAGAGAAAGAGAGGTTTGAAATTAGGAGTGATTATCGATGTTGAGGTTATAGCCGGCTATCGGTGACATAAGATGGTGATAAAAGGAAGGAACAAATAAGGATCTATCACTAGTTGGGTTACGAGGACGTAAATGTTGTCTTAAGAGGGGTAGGATGCCGCACTGCGGTTATAGAAGCTTGGAGTTTTAATTATAGAACGAAGGATGGACTGGTGGTTTATGTTGTTAAAGGTATTGGTTATACTCGTGGAGTTATATGTTTGAAATGAATGGATATAGAGTAATGTTATAGCTATGTATGATTGTGATAGTGTTAACGGACTTGGTTAGTGACGATTATGAGTGTGAGCGAACTTCGAGGACGAAGTTCATTTTAAGGGTGGTAGAATGTAACATTTCAGGTTTGGTAATTAGAGGTAGATGACGGAGATGTATGAGTTGTGTAGTGTTAGTAAAAGGATGGTAGAAAGGCGGTGTGGTATACGTCGTTATAATTATAGTACTTTAGAGTTGGGGTTGAACCGGTTGGACTAGATGCGTTATGATTGTGGTGATATAGTAGGCTACGTTGTTGAAGTTGTTTTGTTATATAGGATGGGTATGAACTTCGGGGACGAAGTTCATTTCTAAGTAGGGGAGATTGTAATACCCCGTATCACTTAACGGTCTACTCGGCAGAATAGTGTCTACTCGACCAAGTAGACAATGTGGGTTTTGAGGCAGTGGTCTGCCGAGTGAGTACTCGACCGAGTACAGGAGCACTCGGCCGAGTATTGAGTACTCGGCGGTACTCGGCCGAGTATTGAGTACTCGGCGGTACTCGGCCGAGTATAACTGACGGGCTGGCGAACCGATTTAAAAGTAATTAGGAATGTGTAAATAATATAAAAGGAGGAGTAATTCGTTCAGTTACAGCTTTTACACTTTTTACTATCACAAAACCCTAAAACCATTCCTAATCACTTCGGAGTCAAGAAAGATCCAGATCTTCGCCTGCCGTCACCGATAATTCGTAAGTCTTACTAGATCTAGAATTGTTATGCTTAGATTATGATTAAATCAATAGTATTGCATGTGAATCACTATTAGGGCAAAGTTGATTGATTAATTAATTATTCTAGGTTGCGAATTCGTAGAGGAGCCCTTCTAGCTAGCTGTGTTGTGTGATTATTGCTGCAGAATTGCTATCAGGTAGGATTTCCTACTCAATAATTCGGTTGTGACAGTATTGTATGGATTAACTGCTGAGATTATTGCATGATTGATGAAATAACATGATTAAAGGTATTAATTGTATTGCATGATGGTTACGGCTGAATAACTGTTCCGGCTGAGTGAGACCATATGGAAAATGGTCCACGCGCTTCGATCGCTCCTGGTGACTCCCATCACCAGGAGGATGTGCACATTAATGAACCTAGGGTTATCACTTGTTGCGATGAGTGGCTGCGGTGACGAGTGATGCGTGCATTTCTCATAGACTTTACGGTCCATTTTAGCACGTATTTCTATGTCATGTAGGTGATTTTATGTCGCTTTATGCCCCGAATTCGCTACTTTGTACTTCTATTGCTATTTTGCAGGTACAAGCTAAAGAGTAGTGGAAACTAAGCCGGAACTGTCCCAAGTAAGCACATTTGAGAGATGGAAGAGTCGGAGCAGATTACGCATGCATCGGGAAGCGCGAAACCGTTCCATATCCAAGTCAAAGGCCAAGTTGGGAGTCAACGCAAGCTGGAAGAGGAAGAAGACCTCGATCGAGATGTCCTGTGCTCGATCGAGTGAAGTGATGATGCTAGAGAACTCGATCGAGAGGAATGCTGCTCGATCGAGTAATCGTGGAATAAGGAAGACCTCGATCGAGTTGTAGTTCACTCGATCGAGTAACTTATTGTGTAATGCTATTCGATCGAGTGGGTATTGTGCTCCATCGAGTAGTTTTAGTTGTGGGCTTTGGTCCGTGACGCATTAGGTTTTACATACGCATTAGTTTTACTATAAATAAGATGATTAGTTCCCCTAGTCAAAGGAGCTTGTGGACGACAGACAGAGATACGGAGAAAAATCCAATTTCATCTCTTTGTTCTATTTTCCGGATCTAATTCTTGTAATCATTCCTTAGTTTTTGATCGGTAATTAATCTTTAATCCCTTTTTATTCTCTTTCTCTTTCTCTTATGCGTTGTTAGTTATGTCTGTGATACTACTGATGTTTTAAGTTCTATAACTTTGCTTATGTGGTTTTATACGATTGTTAATCTATGCTTTATACATGTGCGATTGTTTTTATAATATAAGTTTATGATGATAGCATTGCTTGTGGGATATATGGAGTTAATGTTTTGAGTACTCGGGGTGGACTTCGGGGACGAAATTCTTTTCAAGGAGGGAAGACTGTAATACCCGTAATTAAATAAGGATTTACATTAATAAATAACGCATTTTAAATAATTAAATTATAGTATTTATAATTAATAAAATGTGAGTAAGACGGGATAATATAATCAATAAGAATTGAGTCGGGAATTTGTTATGTGGACCTTGGGATGCGTGCTTGTAATTCCGAGTAGTAGTACTAATAATAATAATAGTAATAATAATAGTAATAATAATAGTAATAA
>JAGPOY010007715.1:0-18218 GCA_018983105.1 Silene uniflora | reverse complement strand
AGTTTTCAGGTACGGAAATACGTTGGTAGCTAAAGCTAATTTTTATTATCATGTATTGTATTTCATATAAAATGTATGACAATGTGAAATAAACTTTTAAATTATTGTTATAATCTATTTATATTAATATAACTATTATTAAAAAAATGTACCTTATAACACACATACGTACAATGACTTTAAGTAGATATTCATTACCCAAATAGTCATTAATCTTCATGTGCCTCAATGGTTAGGATGTCAGTTACATAGTTGAAGGTCATGGGTTCGATTCCTCTCAACAACAAAAATTATTATTCTCTCTACAAGAGGTGGTGCATGGACATACATGCATGTTCGGCGAGTGGCGGTCCAACGTGCCATGACGCACGTCGAGTGTGGAGGGCCTAGCTAGGTGTCGTGGCATATAGGGCCCACACTTATTTTGTCCTAGCCTATTTAGATACTAACACGTTGGTCGCTAATTTAGAAACAGCTAAAGTGGTCTCTAAGTCTGTCCCTAGTTTAGATACTATACAATTTGTGGTCTCTAATGTAGCTACCTCAACTTTGGTCTCTATTACTGTCGCAAAAGTAGCTACTTCACATTTGGTAGCTAAAATTAGTAGCTAATTCCGTAGCAAATTTAGCGACAAGGCTTTTAGCTACGGACGATATTCCGTCTCAAATTCCGTCTCTATTGTAATTAGCTACCGAAATCAAGTGGTTTGCTACTGAAATAGCGGTAGCTAATTGGCTTTCACCTTGTAGCATACTGCAAGTTTCATGTTTAATTCTTATGATTAATGATTAAAGCCCTCTATGAAACAAATGCAATATGTTACATGAACACAATTAGCAAAGAATAGGATAAATATGTCGCAGCGATAGAATCATGTGAAAGAAGTTACTAATTTATTACTTACACAAACCGCTATATAATTTAACATGTAAACCAAAAGGACAAAAGATTTGGTCAATATAACAAGTCATTAACAACGATATATAAGAGCAATGTATTAATAAAAAAACCGGAGGAATTTATAAAATAATTAAAGATTGAGAAATTGACCAAAAATTATTATCAAAACCCAAATTGTCGTTGGACAATAGAAATTCCGTCAATGAATTAACGATAATGATAATGAGAGAATCATGCTAACCTGATCTCATATATGAATTAACTTGCCAATATAAAAGATCAAATTATACTCAAATCCGGAAAAAAACGAAGATTTTCAAATTACTAACTAACATTGTTGAATATCGAGTCAAAGATGCAATGTAAAGAATGATATCATTGAGATCTTAATATATCGTACACGTTATAAATACAACAATTACATAGTGCTCCTATATATTTGATCATCAACAATATTTGCGCAATAAAGTATTGACTCATGCATAACCAAAGTATACATATCATGCGCATCTACTTTAGGAATATAAAACGATTAACTATGTTTAAAACTTATGATTATGTACATGCAATGATTATGTGAACAAATGAGTTCAAATATACAAGTGAATGTATAAAAAAACAATTCTATAATCATAATAATATAAATTTAGTATAGATAGAAATACTTACAAGTTAATTTGGTAAAATTGTTAAGTATGAATCGAAATCAAAGTTGAATAAATATAAGTTCGCAACAAACCTAAATTTGATGATTCTCGCAAATTTGTTATCGTTCTTGAATAGAGAATCGTGCTGATAACGTATTATAAATCTATATAAGAGAATGTGAGTATTGTTGTTGTATATCATTCCATGTACATGTGCATATATATATAGAGATTACAAAGACATCCTTTGGTGAAAGGTAACAATGGTTCCTAAAAGATAAGACATTGAATGTTACAACATTTGGGAATGGATATAATGGTTGGGGATGTAAGGGTATAATGGTCATCCACTATACATATTTTATAACACTAGGGTTATTCTTTTTATTGAAATAATACTTCTTAACTCGAGTTAGCAATCATGTTCGAGTTTAGATTTGATTGTTGCCTTATCGATTGTCAAATGACACATATATGATCAACGGCCGACCACTCGACCAGTAGTCTGGATTTGTAATAATAAGCATATATGATGTGTGTAAAGCTAGGAAAATTGGAAATAATTTAGAGTCCTTCCGCCGACATAGATGTAGTCATGTAGATACAAATTAAACTACACAAACCACAACTGAGTTTATAAAACAAAGCAATGCTTTTATTGTCTCACAGCCATTGATTGATTCACATAACAAAATCTGGTATATGAGACTAATTAAAAAAAGAAAGAGAGAAAAATGCGCATCCGGGGAATCGAACCCCGGTCAGTACCGTGGGAGGGTACTATGATACCACTACACTAGATGCGCTGCTTTGATATACAAACATTTATTTAGTTAGTTGATAGTAAGTTTTTGTTCCCCTACTTTATTCACACACACCGTCCATCATCTATGAATCAATGAATCACTAGTCTAGCTAGAGAGAGTAGTGGAGTCGCAAGTCGCAACTTTTAGGATGATTTTTCACAAACGTAAATTCTTTAAGAATTTACTTAACATTGATTCGATAGATTTGAAATATTGTGTATAGTAATATGTTTAGCTTTCTCGAATAAATTATTTTCATGATGTTTAATATGGTAAAATACAACTCACTATAGCACACATACTGAATACAACGTATTCGCTAGATCAAGACAAAATTTGTAAGCTAGTTTTACACAAAATTATTGTAAAATTGTTAACTATTACGAGCCTCTAAAACAAAAAGAACTTATAAATTAGATTAAAAAAGATTCAATTAATGAATCTAGTAGGACCTCCTCATTATCATTACCATTTTGCCCATGGTCTTCCTTGATCAAATGTAGATACTCCTCATATAATTCCTCAAATTGCTTGTTATTATGATAATCATCAAGGTTAACATAATCACTACATAATCCCATCTTCATTGTATAATCATCGAACCCGTTTCCCTCAACCATTTTAACATCATTTGACAACCATGGATCGTCCAATATGATGTTATCCGGGTCAAATATCATTTCTTGACTTAAGCTTTGAGTTTGACTTTGACTTGATGATGCACTTGTAGTTGTACACATTGTATTAGTACTAACATTTGTCTCAAAGCTCATGTTGCTACTATTTCTTGTTAATGACACCATGGATGAAGTACTAACCCTATCGGGTTCGGGTACATGGATCTTGGGTTCTTTGATTTGATTAGCCTTTTCCGCTCTTCTTTGGGTTTCGGGCTTGGGTTTGGACACTTTCTTATGGGTGTTTGACTCGTTTGCATTGGCTCGAAGCCTCTTAGAAAGATAGGTATTCCAATAATTCTTAATCTCATTGTCTGTACGACCTGGTAACCTTCCGGCTATGTGAGACCAACGATTGCCTAATGATGCATGTAACCGTATAATAAGGTCATCTTCATCTTGAGTAAAGTTGCCTCTTTTGATATCGGGCCTTAGGTAGTTCATCCATCTCAATCGACAACTCTTTCCACATCTCAAAAGTCCTACATACATGATCAATATTTCCATGCATTAAAGATTATATCATTGAGACCGATAAATATATTGTAAAACCAAATGCTAAATCTAAACAATACCACTAAAATAGTTTTGTCAATCACAAGTCTTTATAAAATGGTTTTACAATGTTTTATGCTGTAAATCGTATTATAGGAAACCTATTCGAAATGAATATTCTATAAGTTTCACCATGTATTTCACTAGTCGCGCGCGTATTCATCTAAACCATGCATAACATGCTACCGATCCTTCCATCACACTGTACTAAATTCTTCATATTTTCAAATTTCATGTCGTATACTATTTAGTAAACGTAAAGAAATCAAAGAAATGAAGAGAGTAATACCGGCATTTTTAGGTAGAGATCTCCATTGACCTTCACCATGAGCTTGAATGTACTTAATAAGCAAAGCATCTTCAATAGCACTCCATGGACCTCTATGTAAACCAACTTTAGAACAACAAGGAGCTCTTCCCATTATTTCTCAACTTATTTTATTTTCTCCTCTTTCCTAGCTATCTATCTACTAGTTTAATTTAAACATGCAAAGAGTGTACAACCCTAATTACATGGAGAGAACACTACAAGAAACGCGTGAGTTACCGTCTGAAAAATACTACCAAGAAAAATGTTAGAGAGAAAAGAGATGATCACGACCTTGTTTCATTCAACTAAAACAATGGAGATTGTCAAAATATATGCATATTTTGTGTATAAATATAGTAGGCCTTTTATTTTTCCAAATCTTTAGGACATGTTACGCATACTTAATTAATATTCCCGCCTTCCTATTCATCCCCCTTATACTAAAAGAATAAGAGTTCTAAAAAATTTTCCCGCTCAAATGAAATTATCTATGAATGATCCTCACATTATGTCATATTATTTTTATACCATAAATAGGAGATAATCCTACTAATTTCAATAAGTAAACACACATTAATGAATATTTTGAGTTTGTTAATTGCATTAATGATGTTGTATGATATGAGAAAAATATTTTTCACAATCTTTTTCATAATTTTATTTTTTTCTTTTTTAATATAAAGGTACTACAATTTGATTATACCCTTTTACAAATTCACGAATTTTATTATATAATTAAGTCTGATTAAGTTTATACTTTTGATAAATGTAAAAGTATAATAAAAACTATTTTAATAATTAAGTAATTTATTTTATTAGGTTCACGTTACAACTTACACGTCAAATTTTTTTGGTTAATTGTAGTGAAAATTATCAAATTTTTCTCTTATACAGTTATACCGCTTAAACATGTTACAACAATATTATTTAATGTTTTTATATATTATTGTCTAAAATGCCGTGCATTTGCACGGGATCAACACTAGTTAGTTATGAATTGAATTCGACAAAAAAAAACCAAGTATAAGAGAAAGAATTATTCGAATAACACAAATTCTCATTGAAGACGAACATTTTTCGTCAAAAGCTGAAGACGAGTTAAATGTCGCCATTTTAACGAAAAAATGTGACCATTTTAGTGACAAAATGTTATAGCTTGAAAATTATTCTGGTAGCTTTTTATTTAAAAATGGTTACATTTCGTCTCAAATGAGTCACATTTAGCCCCGTCTTCAGCTTGTGACCAAATGTGGCCGTCTTCAGCAAGACTTATTGAATAAAAATATTGGACTGTGAATCTCCCGGCCCACTTACACATGACATTAATAATAGCTATTGACTGATACACATATAAATTAAAAATGATAACTATTGATCGTGATAGAGGGAGTATTATAAAGTACTCGTATATGCTACTACTAGTCTACTAATATGATGATTTACGCGTTTATTTGATAGTTCATACTAAATTATACCGAGTACTCCAGTAGTGAAAAGGTTTAATTCAATTTTGTTATTTGATCATATTATAAAATTAAAGTTGAATAATAAGATTCTTTTGTTGAATGATCATGTATGTATAATTGTATAAATATATGTATTGACGAAGCATGTCGTCAAAAGAACCAATAAAGATCGATGAAGATGTTTAGATAATCGTTTTTATATTCAGTATAATAAAGATTTTAATAAGGTTTACTTTTTTACTAATTAAATTATTACAAATAATCACGTAGTAGTTAGAATGGTAATTTCATTGTAGATCATATATTGATATGTTCATTGTAATAACTTTCAAATTTCAAAAGTCGTAATCGAATATGAGCTAGACACTGTATTTTAAGGAAGCATCAATTGTATTCATAATCCATTGGACGATTGTACGGAGTGTCGGAGTACAATTAACATACTCCGTGAATAAGAGCTAGTTGGCCTGGCTCGAGTGGTAAGAGCTCTTTTACCCCAGCCATAAAGTTGGAAGTTTGATTGTCACCCGGAAATAGTGCGCTCATTTGAACCAAAAAAAAAAAAAAACAATTAATAGACTCCCAAATACCAATGATCGAACATTGATTCATCTATCAGCTTTTTTTTTCCTCGCAAAAAACAACTTATGTCTTTCTATAGCAAGGGACATACCGCATAAGTATGAAGCGACTCCACTCATCATGGTTGTCGCCAGGGCCGTCAAATGAATTGCAGAGCCCAATTTGTAAACGTCAATTGATGCCCCAAATAATAGTAAAACTAATGGCCGGTTTTTAGTAAGTGGTACTCGAACTTGGGCACTTAGGAAGTAAACGAGTTTGAGAGCCTTCAGTCGGTTCTGAGAACCTTTTAAACATGCTATTAGACAACTTTGGTTGTCGCTGCGAAGTTTAAAATGTGATAGATAATTAGGGGTATTCAAAACGGAGTCGTCTTCCTCGAAAAAGTTTTACACCGAATGGGGTTTGAGCAGAGGTGGACAAATCGGGTTATGATATGTGTGTCCACGGTTTCGTTCTCGGTTAGAATTAATGGCTGCCCCTCAGAATTGTTTCAACCAAGCCGCGGCCTTCGGCAGGGTGACCCATTGTCACCGTATTTATTTATCTTATGTGCGGAGGTCCTTTCGGGATTAATGAGAAGGGCAATGGAGATGGGATCGATACATGGCATCCGTGTTGGAGGTAATGCACCAATGGTTTCACACTTGTTATTCGCTGACGATAGCATCTTCTTCATAAAAGCTAAGCTAACTGAGGCGAGGTGTGTAAAGGATATCCTAGATGAGTACGAGAAGGCGTCGGCTCAGTTGGTTAATTATGAGAAGACCACGGTCTCTTTTAGTCGTGGTACGAGCGGCGTGAGGAAGCAGCAGCTTGCTAGTTGTCTAGGTGTCCAAATTGTCACGGAACAAGAAAGGTATCTCGGGCTGCCTACGACGATGGGGCATTCCAAGAGGGCAATTACAGGGATTGTGCGAGATAAATTATGCAAAAAATTACAAGGGTGGCGAGGTAAATTATTCTCTAAATCGGGAAGGGAGGTCTTGATAAAGGCGGTGGCCCAATCAATCCCTACCTATGCTATGAGCATTTTTAAACTTCCGACTACTTTTTGTGATGAGCTTCGGTCTGTTGTGTCTCGTTTTTGGTGGGGTGCGGAAAATGGGAAGCGAAAAATACCATGGATAGCTTGGAAGAAATTATGTAAGCCGAAGAGTGCAGGGGGACTTGGGTTTCGAGATTTCCATAATTTCAATATGGCGCTATTGGGCAAGCAAGCTTGGAGACTCGTGACTAATAAAAGCTGTCTAATGTCACGTGTTATTGGAGGAAAGTATTTCCCAAACGGTAATTTTATGCGTGCTGAACTGGGAGCTAACCCGAGCTATACTTGGCGCGGAATTTGGGAAGCTCGTAATGTGCTGAAGGTCGGGATTCGAAGACGGGTTAGTGATTGGTTAAGCACAAAGGTCTGGTCTGATCCTTGGTTGACAAATACACAGATGAGACGGGTTATTTCCCCACGTAGGAATGAGGACATGGATATGGTTGTAGCTGATTTGTGGACGGGAGATGGAACGAAGTGGGATGTTGCTAAGGTCCGTCGCCTTTTTATCCCTTTCGAGCAGGAACGAATCATTCATATGAGGATAAGTGCAGTCAAATTAGAGGATACTTGGTGCTGGGATTTGGAGAAAAACGGACAGTACTCGGTCCGGTCCGCGTACAGGGGTCTGATGGAGACGAATATGGAGGAGGCCACCAGCTCTGATATGACGCAAGAGCGTTGGCTTTGGAGACGAATTTGGACAGCGAATGTCTTGCCGCGGGTGAAAGTTTTTATGTGGCAATTGTGTAATGAGGGGATTGCAACTAGATGGAATTTGGCAAAACGAATTAAAGATATCGATGTGGGTTGTCCTATCTGTTGCAGCGAAGTGGAGAGTAGTCTTCACCGTGTTCGGGGTTGTGGGTGGGCTGGGGGTTTATGGGACGGGTTGGGTTTGGATGTGAAGGTGGCATATGGGTATGAGGGGGTGAGGGAGTGGGTGGAGGATGTGTGGAGGGAGTTGGAGATGAGGGAGCGAGAAAAGTTTATGTTCGGTTGCTGGGCAATATGGGAGGCACGGAATAGATTTATTTTCGATAATACGAGGATCGAGATTGAGGGGGTGAAGGATAGGGTCTGTGATCTCATGAGGGAGATGGAGGACGAGGACGGGGAGGCTGTGATGGGGGGGAGCAGGCTGGAGGAGTCGGGGTGGAGGATGCCGGGAGGTGAAAGCTTGAAAATTAATGTAGACGCTGGTGTGAAGGAGGGCTGGGGCGTGGGAATTGGGGTGGTATGTCGTGATAATGAGGGCAAGGTGAGATGGGCAGAACGATAAGAAGGCGGGGCGAAGCTGAGCCGAGGTGCGTCGAGGCTGAAGCTGTTTTGGAAGGGGTGAAGGAGGCTAGGAGACGAGGATGCTTGAACATCATTGTCGAGAGTGACTGTAAGACTCTCATTGAAGCGCTTCAACAAAACACGAAAGGAAGGAGCGATTTTCATTTGCTTTTAGACGAGACTCGCTGGTTATGTAATTCTTCTATTTCCGTAGCTTGGTCACATGTAGGGAGGAAAGCTAATCGCGTCGCACACGAACTAGCACATTTTGGTTCTCCGTGTGTCGGTAAGATCATTTGGGATGACTCTTTCCCTCCTAATGTAATCGCATCTTTGTAATTTGATTTCAATAAGATGATATAAACCCATTATTTGGGATTTCAAAAAAAAAAAAAAAACGTAGTCGTCTCAACATGCAATCCGGACCGAATCGGACCCGGCCGGTCCACTCTAGGCCATCTACATTCCAGTCGGGGTCTCCAGGCTCTCAAGAATATAAAGACCGGACTCCGATTTGGTTTGATCCTGTCCACAACATGAAAAAATTCAAAAATACTTTCTAAAGCCGTACTGGACCCAAAACCGAAAAAACCGAACCTAATGGATGCTCAAGATTGTATATACAAACGTGGGTAAACGTGAGTATATGGAATCTTGGTAGTCTCCCTTTCATGGAATCTCATTTAATACAAACAACAACCATTTAAACTATTTGAATAACTTTTTTTTACATCACGATTCACGACCATATAATTCAAGTGTAATTTTCAAATGACGAATGCATAAAAGGTTAAACAATATTAAAAATAAAAAAAATAAAAAGGAAAAATAAAATAAAATAAAATAATTTTCTTTTGTCTCATTCAATCGTTATAATTGTACAATTATATGCTCACATCACACAAAATCTTTGATTATAACTTTTCAACGCACAAAGTTTAAGCCTAACCAAATTGGCATAGACTAAATCGCCGAATTCGTTACACTTGCATAAATTCAGCTAAATTCGCGTCGACTTTTCTGAAGGAACGTTCTTTTTACGAGTACACTTTTATTTTTACCGCTGACATGGCGTATTAACAATTAGACATGTACGATGAAGTTATTAACCTCGTGGCATTATGATCACCCAAAATTTAACCGTTTGGAATATATGTGCAAGTGAATTTACGAGTGAATGGGCAACCCGAAGTTTTGGAATACCCGGATCCTGCCATCCCAGCCGGCTGAGAGAATGACTGAACCCCAAGCATGAGTGGACCCAGCTATATTCTGGCAAGCTGTTTTCAAAATCATGAACTCGGACTTGGACGTTGTGGATGATACTTGTAGCGAATTCAAGCTAGTTAGCTTCTCCTCTGGCCAGGTAGCGGCTTTTCTGGGAAGGGGTCTACTGCGTGGACTATTTATAACAGGCGAGTTGCATTCCAGCCCGTTCTCTTTGCTGTACATTACCATTATGCCCGAATCTTGTTTAGACACGGTTGCAGAGAGACCAGGTAGAGCATTCTCAGATGGGGTTCCACACCATGGAATAGCCAGAGAGGCGTTGTTCGAGAAAAATCTCTCACAGGACATCTTGCTTCGTACTTGGGAGGAAACGGGTCCACGTCTACTGTCCCATATATAAATAAACGAATCCTCACTAGCAGAGACAACTTGGGTTCCATCGGATGTGAATGATGGAGATATCTGGCTCCCTGCATTCCGGAGACCTGAAATAATAAATGACAAATTTTGAGCTAAGTTGGACGAGTGAACCAACTTCCTGAACATTTCAACGTCACTTCTGGTGCTGAGAACGGGCCAAAAGCATTGACAATATAAATATTTTCGCTAAATTTTCAATCTAATTTTTTCTCACCAAATTTTGCATCAGCCATCATAATTAACCCGATAACTGTAAAGAGGGTCCGACACCAGGCAGGGTAGAAGGATACACCTTCTCCACAGCAATATTATATATAGTCTGTCTCTACCGCGAATCATTCACCAACTTTCAGTTTATCTTCAACAAGTTTTGTGGCAAACAAACTAGGAAGATCATTGTCGGACGAAGGAGTAACTTTTATCCTCAAACTCAAGGAGTCAAGGCTAAAATACGTAGGATAATTCGGAAACTTAACCATTAATGACAGAGATTCACCAACCTTTATATTTACAGATTAGATCAACCCCTTCAAATATTTGAACATGTGAATCGGCAGTAGTGACGATCAGCTTGGTTGGATCACCATCAGAAAACTAGACACCCAAAATCAGAAATTGTCATCAGCATTTTGAATAAAAAATTAAAGTTGAATTGTAAAAAACAGTAAACTATATACGGATTTACGGAAAACAAAAGAGAGTACCAACCTGAAACCCAGTTATTCTTTTACAAGCTGTCTTCTTCTTACCATTTAAGGACGTCTGGTCAGTTATTTGAAGACGATTATCTGACATGATACAAAAACAGTACAGGCTTAATGCAACATGATGAAGCGAATGAATTAGTTATCGATATCGTTTCAACCGAAGAATAATAAAAAAAGGATTTACTAATTCTTCTTAGTGAGTTCAGCAGTTAACTTTTCAGAAGGGATAAAAATGATTACTGCACAAATACGATAACAACATTACTGCAGTGTCTCAAGAGCTCTCGCAAATTAGGGTCGAATGGCTACTATTTCATGCTAAAAGGTAGGTACAGGCGTACAGTTAAGTAAGCTATTTTGCTTTTAATACACTATAATTCCGAAACCAATGAATAATGAGTCGTTGGCTCTGTTAGAAATGGAAACATGGGATATAAACGATTCTACACTATTAATCTAGGCAAAGATGTCATACAAGTGCGACTCGATACACTTTATATATTAAATCCAAGAACCGAGAATCTACATATGAATACTAAGAATATACGGAGTAAATCCTCTTTACCTGAAGTGTCATAAAAGTAGCATTCCCCTGCAATAGAACCAACAATTGCCCCCTGCATTACCATCCAAAGAATCTCAGGATTTCGAAAGTCTTCTATGAGACGGTTTCTCAAGTGAGACCAACCTGAATTCTTATGTTCTTCATTTAAACATACGAATGGGTTGGCCTCAAGCGTAAGGCCGTCTCTTATAAGCAATTAATGTCAACCAGGGAAATGAAAATCATACCTTCCCATCTGGCTTATAGCAAACAGCTGTAACTATCTCTTTTATTTCTGTCCAATCAACAACTTTACACCCAGAAATGCTCCAACTACGAACTTTACCATCAACCGAACCACTGATGAAGTAGTTCTCGTCAACAGGATTAAACTGAACGCGGGTGACTGATTCAACAGCAGATTATAACAACATATATAAGCTCAGGTCTGATACATACAGCAGAACAACGGAAAATCAGTTCAATAGATTCAGCGATAAGGAAGTACCAAAATTATTGTGCGAAAATACTTGGAGGCACTCGTTGGACCCCACTCTCCACAAACGAACAGTTTTATCCGCTGATGATGACAATATACACTGCACAGATGGAAATGTAACTAAACTTAAATGAGGAATCAGGAATACATAAGTATTTGTGTTGGTCTCACACGTGAGACCGTCAGTCATACACATAACTTGAAATGAAGCACCTGTCCATTGCCACTAACCTTACTTTTGGACCAGGAAAGATCCAAGACTTCACCACAATGGCCGTGAAACTCATGAAGCGGCTTCTCTTCCAGTTTGAAAACTTTCAATGGAAAAATGACGCACGCAGATTCCTCTGATTTCCTTAAGCTCTTCAATCTCACCTTTTTAAATTTATTGACACTCATGGGTTCCAAGTCCCCTAGATTATTTGCCGTAAAATACACATGTGAACTATCAGCGTCAGGAACATGAACCAAATCTGACCTGTCTGACTCGATCACTTGCCATATCCTGACTATTTCATCTTCACCGGCACTAGCCAGAAGCTGTCCATCAGGACTGAACTTCATGGTCAAGATAGCACCCTCGTGCGCAACAATATCTTGCCCCTTATAAAGTGCAGATAGTTCCTTGTATTGCTTCCTGTAAGTTCGAACCTTAGAAATGTAAGTCTTACCCCTTGAAGTCGGTAGCAACTCACCATCCTCTACGTAATTTTCCTCTCCTTGTTTTCTATCACCGCTACTTGCCATGATACCCAATCTCGTCAACAATCCTTTCTTCACTTTTTTGGTTCTTGCTGGCTTATTAGACGGAATGCCAACATCTCGTCTCAATACACTTTGACCCAATGGAGATTGACCGAGAATTCTCTCAAATTCATCCCCACTCATGGATTGATCAGGCCCCGCCTCTCTGAGTTTTTCGAACAACCAGTCTTGTGTATATTCATCAACATTATACTCCGTTCCACATTCCAAATTCCTAATCCTCGGGACCAAATTTTCATCCATGGTCATGTCATATACGTCTTGGGTATCACTCGAACAACAAGAAGTTGAAGAATGACTACTCACAGACCTCAACTCCCGAAAACTCAACCTCGAAACTAGCCTTCTAATTTCCTTAACTTTGTTATTATTACCCACAAACTCTCCCCCAACCTTGTCACGACTCTCGCTTTCAACTTCATCTAACCCATCATTCTGAGCCAAACCCATTAATTTCAGGAGGTTCTGACGGCGGTCATCAATCCTTCCAGGGCTCTTGATCCACACCTCGTAACCTAAATTATTACTACGATTCAAAGCCTCAACAACCCGTGACTCGGAATCAGAATTCTCTACCCCATCTGATCCTGAATCAGTGACAGGGGTAGCATACTCCTTTGTATCAAAGAATTGGTCATCTTCTTCACTTTGACTTTCCATTTATCACAATTCACATGTACAACCCCCAATAACCTACAATAAACCCAATTTCCTCAATTATCAACATAAACAACAAAATGCCATCCTCATTGACCATAATTTCTACGTCTCCATCATTTGTTTACGTTTTTTATTCTTTGTCAAAGGTATTTAATCAAAGGTAAACAAATGATTGAGATTGAATTCAGCTCCTGATCAACACAAATCCCAATTCCTTGCAATTGAACCAATTTCCAAACACAATTAATAATAAAGCTACAAAATTTCATCACATATACCCCAACAACAAAGGAGGTAAAGCTAAAACTTAATTATTCCTCCATTCCATTTGATTGCACGCGTTTTTCGAGAATATATGCTAGGGGATTTTGGAAAAAACGAATACAATCAAATGGAACAGAAAAAGCATATAATTAACGTATGTAAATATTTCATGGGTCAACAACTGCATGAGAAATAAACGAAAGTCATTTCCATGCGTTTATTCAAAACTCCTCTCACGTAATTTGAACAAACGTATGGAAACGCAGTAAAATGAGGGTAACAAGCTAACAAATTGATAAAGCGATTAACAAAAAAAATTAATTACATACCTAAAGAGATTCAAACACCCAAAAAGTATAATTGGGGATTTACAGCAAAAATGCAGAAATGGGAAGGGTTAAATTAAAGTTAACTAGTTGGTGTTATTTTGGAGTAATTAAATTGAATCAACTAGTTAATTAATTGACTTAGTGATTGATTAAGGAGTTCGTCGTAGTAAATTAATAAATTAAGAAGAGGATTTGCATGAAAAGGTCTCGAGAGGGAAAGCCAGGGAGATTTTTTTTTTAAGGTGGTTTTACATTTAATTGTAAAACGGGTTCTAAGATAACAACTTTTGCGTATATATATGGGCATAATTTTCTTGCAGCAACTCTCTTATATGACCGTCATATATTAGAACTCAAATAAAAATAAAAATCATTAATATATTAAGTTTTTTATTTTATTTTGATAACTTTATGACTTATCTTTAAAACTTACCTACTTAAATATGTATGTTACCATTTTATAATACGGAGTATTAAGTTATTAAAATAAAAATATTACTTTATATTTTTACTAAGTAAATTTGTTGGGCCTAGTATTATTGGACTAGTCTTTCTTGAAATTAAGTCTTACACAACAATCGGTGATTTTCTTATGATCTGATTTTTTTCATTTACCTAAAATTGTTGTAACATCGCCTTATATAAAATTAGGTTAAGTTGGAGTTTTTGTGCGGGTTGAGTTTTAAGTTAAGGAAGATAATTCGGTGATATAAAATTTCAGATTAATGATGGATCATATGGCTAGATGGGTTAGGACTTTTAGAATATAGTTTTGTTTTAAAATATGAGATTATATTATGGTCTAAATTTTATTATTATTAATGTTGGAACTTGGAAGGAAGGTTGACATTTGTTGAATAAGGGTGGTTCAAGTTGTTGATTAGATAAGGGGTAGGTTGTAACTTGTAACTCTTGTAAGTTGTAACTCGTAAACTATTCAAACAATATTGAAACCAACTTGTTTAATCGAAGCACAAATGGTTGTACTATGATGAGTAATTTTGATAGTCTTACCATACCCAAAAATAAAAGAATAAAAAAATCACATACGAGTATACGACTTATGAGTATTAAGTTGACCACAATTATATTAAGCTCAAATTCTTATTGGTAACAGACACTTTTCGTTACAAGCTTGTGACATCACACAAGCTGCAAGTGGCTGCAAATTGGAGACAGGTTGTGACTTGTGAGAGATCATAAGCTTATGACGGTCACAAGCGAGACCTTCTGTGAAGTCAAGTCGACAAAAAATACATTGCATAATAAGAGTATAGTAAGTCTTGCTTCAGACAGACCATTTTGATCTGAAACAATAAGACGAGATTCGGTGACCATTTGACAACGGCCATTTTTGAAAAATAAGTTACCATAAACGGTAACACTGACTGAACCATTGTAATTAGATTTGGCCATAAAATGATAACAAAATCTTGTATTATTTTTCAGACCAAAATAACCCGCCTAAAACAAGAAATTGTGATTGCGATAAGAGTATCAAGTTGCCAAGTGCCAAAAATTACGATCTGGTCATACCTTCACCTTTGGCGTTGTTGCTTAGTTAGTTAAACATGCGTAAAAATGAAAGGCCTCGTCAAAGGGTAATTACGTTAAAGCCCATATTTTATGTATTGGGCCGTCTGTATAATAAACCTCTAATTTTAAAAGTTGAAAAACCAAACGTAGTCGCTCTTATCCGTCCAATGATGAAATGGGCTTAAAAAATAGTGCAAATTTAATGCTAAAATTCACTCTTAATTTTTATTCACAAATTTTTGTTTAAGGCGGCTCAAATATACCATTTAGGATAAATATGACAAAAATAGGATTCATTGGAGAACGTAAAAGTTTTTTCCTGTATCATGTGAGGTGATATTTGAACAGTCATCGTCTTAAAGAAGACTAGCTGATTTTTATTTGACAACCGGATAGTTTATTAACATAAAACATTATTTCATATACAAATAACTTGTTAAGAAATGTTGTAGATTGTATTTTGGTACCTACTACATAGCTAGTTATAAAATTAATATATTGTACGTCTTAAATATGAAACACGTCAAATAAATAGATGGAACATGAAATAGAATGGTCGAGATAACGTAAACCTTATCACATCTATTTATAAATAACTCTTAATTCGTCTTAAACTTACGACACATATAATAATTTGCCGTCAAACGACCATGTCTAATTTATTTATTTTGCAAGAAAAGTCACGTATATATGAAGAAAAATACGATTAAAGTATTACTTTGAAGACCATCTAAAAGCAAGTGTTCCTTTAATTGAGATCGGAGGGAGAATAAGTTGGAGAATATTATTTGTAGAAAAATGAGTTAGCAATACCCGGTAGTGATGGTAGTGATGGTTGTGGCAAACATATAGAAGAAGGCATAGTGCATACATCAACGTCGACAGTTTGGACGATGACAGTACGCCCTAAATTTTCTCCTATTTATTCACCATTCAATTTCGCAAGGACCCCACCATCCACTAATTGTCGGCTCTTGTCGCCTCCCGTCCTCGTCCTTTTTCCTCCCCCGTCTTTTATGCGGGTCATTGTTAAAGGAATTAAGCCAACCAAAGTTACACAAATAAATTCTTATTTATGACGAGCATATCCGTCGCAACTTTACGATGGATTAGATATTATCCAAATGGGGAGAGATCGATAAGACGAAAGCAAAGTGCATAGGGAGTAAAATTTTGTTTTGTCTTATCTACTCATGTGGTTGTATAACTAGTATTTGACCCGTTGTAAGATTGTAACGGATATACCTGTTACAAAGAAGACTTACTCACAAAGTTATTACTAGTGTATTTGTTGTTTGATTAGTTGAGTTTCTAGCTTAGTCTTTACTACCAAGTACAATTTATCCTTTCCGTCTCAATCATCAAAGGTTAATAAATGACTGAAACGGAACAAGTACCAGCAACGAAGTATATAGCTAATATGTGATACTCCAAATAATATTAGCAGATTGGAGTCTGTTGCATTTAGTTAAGCCAACAGGAAGTAGAAGACTATGCTCATTGCAGTACAAATATGGTTGGAAATGGAGAAGTAAATGTTGAGTTTAATTAATTGTATTGATTGAATGATTTTTGTGTGTGTTACAAATGAAGAAGCAGAGAGCACATATACTCATATGCTCTTGTGCAAGGACTGCTGGAAACCGAGAAGAGCATGGAATGACTTAGACTAGTGCATACTCTACATGTCCTTGTTTTCTCTATTCTTACAAGCAACAATAAACAAAGCTAATTACATGTACTATACTGGATTAACATGATTAATCAGGATTAGGAGAATGCTTTGTTGATTTATCTTCTCTACACTCCTCCTCAAGATTGGAGTGTAAGCCTGTTGAAACTCTCATCTTGGATAATAAGTGATGATGTTGAGACACAGTACATGCATGACTTGGTGAGAACATCAGCAACCTGGTCCTTGGTGTTGACATAGGATGTAGTAAGTATCCCTTGTTGGATCTTTTCTCTAATGAAGTGACAGTCCACCTCAATGTGCTTTGTTCTTTCATGATAAACTGGGTTGGCAGCAATAGCCAGAGCTGCCTGATTGTCACATTTCAGGTGTGTAGGTCCCAGATGTGTGAGTCCAAGGTCTTGCAGTAACTGGAAGAGCCATGTGACTTCACATGTGGTCATGGCCATGGCTCTATACTCAGCCTCAGCTGAGGAACGAGAGACTACTGTCTGTTTCTTGGACTTCCAAGAAATGGGGGAATCACCAAGCAAAATACAGAACCCAGTAGTTGACCTTCTGCTGAAACTACATGAGGCCCAGTCAAAGTCACAATAAGCTGTGAGTTGGGCTGCTGAGTGACTAGCAAACAGGACTCCTTGACCAGGTGCAGATTTTAAGTATCTTAAGACTCTTCTGGCTGCTTGCATGTTATCAGAAGTGGGATTCTGGAGGAATTGACTGAGCAACTGAACAGAATAGGCAATGTCAGGTCTAGTGATAGTCAAGTAAATGAGTTTGCCAACCAGTCTCCTGTAGATGTCAGGCTCTGGAAGTGGAGTGCCTTTGCCTGGTTCTAATTTGAGAACAGGATTGGCAGGCAATTGGATAGCCCTAGCTTTGTCCATTCCAAAAGAACTCAGAAGATCCAAGGTGTATTTCTTCTGAGAGATAAAAATCCCTGCACTGTTTCTTTCAACTTCTATCCCTAGAAAATACTTTAGTTCTCCAAGGTCTTTCATGTTGAAGGAGGAGTTGAGATGAGCTTTGAGACTCTCAATTTCAGTGGGAGTGTCGCCAGCAATGACCATATCATCCACATATATGAGAACCACTGTGGTGCTACCATTGGATTGTTTGATGAAGAGTGAAGGATCAACATGTGATTGTCTGAATCCATAAGTGAGTAAGGCCTGGGATAATTTGGAGAACCACTGTCTAGGTGCCTGCTTGAGGCCATAGAGGGATTTCAGTAGTTTGCAGACTTGGCCTTCTTTGATGTGATGATTGAACTCCCCCTGACTAGGAATGGTGAGTGT
>JAGPOY010007714.1:0-10219 GCA_018983105.1 Silene uniflora | reverse complement strand
AACATCCACTCTCTCTCATCACTTGGTATTTACTTCCTTATCTCTCCTCAATTACACACTTACCTCTAAGTCACTGACTTGAGCGTCGGAGTGAGTTCGCACGGCCCCAAGCCGTGCCCTCCGTTTGTTCATCTTTGCAGGAAGATTCAAGAGAGCCTAGCTTCCGCCGACATCTTACGAGCTTACGTGTACAACAAACTTGCTCCCATAATTACCACCGTAATTGCACCCGGAACAATTTTAAATTTTTTTTATGGGTAATTTAATCATGCACATCTATTATGATCCACTTGTCATTCACTAAATACCACTACAAATAGTCTACTCCCGTTTTCTTGATCTTTGTGACAAACCAAAGGTAAACAAATGATTGAGTTGATATATTTATGTGATATTATCTGTTTATTAACTCACTTTTCATAATTCTTTTTTTTGTTTATCTTTGTTGTAGCAGTAAATCTGTAAGTAGTAAAAAAAATGATAATTTTCCAAATCTGATACTATTAAGCTAATATAATACTTTTTCTCTAACTTTTGTAAAAGTTGATATTTAAGGAAAATTATACAATGAATAATACTCTCTATATGACAAACAATAGTAGTAGTATCATAGTTTGTCGTTTTGTTTTAAATAAAAGTTAATTAAATCTAATGCTTTTTGAAAATTAATTAATTTTAATGATGTTTTAGTTGTTTATGGAATTAAGAAGGAAAAATAATAATTAATAGAAGAATAGAGGAAGGATGAAAGAGAGTAATTAATTAGCTTGATGATCATGGGGGGGCCTACATCAACATCATCCCTAAATTTCATCAACCAATAAGAAGCCTTGAAAGGCTCCAACTTTTATAGTAAAGAGATCTGTCCCATCTTGACGAACATCTTTTTTTATCTCTTTTTAATTCTACATAAATAAGTGGGAGCTTATTTGATCTGTTTTCATGAGAAAATGGATAAAGTTGCCTTAAAAGAAATTTAGTGTATGTATTTTGGAATTTGTCACAAATTAGTAGATAATAATATATAAATGGATATACATAGGCTATTTTTGTGAATTTTAGAGGTAAAGTCGTTGTAGTAGGTCTTGCTTCCGACGGGTCGGATCTTGCGACGGGTATTTTGTGAGAGGAAATGGGTAGAGGGGACAAGGTGGGCACCCCTCATGTGCTTCTCCACTCACCCTTGATGGGTATTTTGTGAGAGAATATGGTATCCGTCACTCATTTGTGACGGATAGTGTCCGTCACAAATGAGAATTTGTGAAGTCGTTGCTACCTCACGTAGCGGCTAGCGCCTTTGCTATAAATTCGTCCTGGCCAAGACATTAACATTAATGCTGTTTTAAAATGAAAAACGATAGAAAAATAGCATTGACAAGATTGTCAAGTGCTAACAAATATGATTAATCATATCTAGGCAAATATAGATACCATATGGTCTAGTTTAAAGACATTTCATGATAAAACCATGCTTATCTTTTGTACTGTATATGTTGGAATATGAATTATTTTTAATCTAACTTTTATACTCGTATCCTATTTATTAAACGAACAACCACAGAGCCTACGTGTCGCTCTGTGGTTGAAAGTTCATGTTTTTAAAAAACAGTTTTTTTGTTGATGATGGAGGATTGTTGGCCACCCACGTTCATACTTCACATTTTTATACGAAGTAAGTTTTTATAAAACAATCATAAATTCATAATCAATTGAATTATTACTTTCTCTTATACTTCGTACCATATAATATACAAGTATGCTTAATAGATCTCATTGATAATTGCATAAAAAATATAGCAATATCAACAAATGAAAAAATCCAGGGTATTGTTACTGTTAATGTACAATTAACCTTACGCGGGTATGGACTGGATTTATGAAATAAGTCATGGTTTTATTTGCATTTTGATCGGTGGATTTATAAATCATATCGAGTACTCCGTATTTTACGATTTTAAATTTAAGATGGGTATATTTGTCTAACTTTAACACGGCTTAATAAGTAAAAATATGAATAAGACAAAAATATGATATTTGCACCGTTTTAATGTTAAAACAGATACATTTATCTTATGTGAGATTAACTGAACATATTTAATTTCGATAATGTTAGAAGGCATATGCCCGTAGGTTTGGTATTGAATGGAGGGAGTATTACTTTATAAAATTGCGGCTATTTTTTCTTAATACGGGTCAAATATCACCCTATATGGGCATATTGTATACGGAGTATAATAAATATCTTCTTTATAAAACAAACAATCACAAGGCTGAGTTGTCAGCCTGTGGTTGAAAGTTCATTATTTAATTTTATTTGTAAATAGATGGCCCACACTACCCCATGTTCTACAATCATCATTTATTTATGGAATCATTATTTTTACTCCGTACAAAATCAATATTTTAAAATTTATTTAACGAACAAATTACAAAAAATAACTCATTAATATTAAAAATCTGAATCTTAAAAGCACGATAAAAATAGAAAAAAAAATACTTGAAGAATAGAAATTAATTTAAATAAGAATAGTTGGCTTGGAAAAAAAATCTAGGAATAATTCAATCTAATGAAAACATCATATTACCAGATCTCCAAAATTAAAGAGTATAACACAAATAATCTAAAAAGAGTGAAATTACTTTAAATAAGAATATGTGCCTTTAATTTCAATATGAATGAGAAATTCGATGACATATCTAAACTGGAAGAGATGTGATACGAGATTAGTGAAATGAGTTAGGGGATACGAGATTAGTGAAATGAATTAGATGATTGAGGGTGGTATTAGGTAGGACTACTGGATCTTTTGTTGCATGAGATTTAGTGAGGGACATTGAGAGGGAAGGAAGGAAGTAGGAGGGTGTGGAGCGGCTTAAAAGTGAGAGATGAATCATGAATGTGATAAGAGGCAAAAGTAATATTAAGAGTAGGAAGTAGGGTTCGTAATGGAAAAATCAGATTAATATGGGGGCCGTTTAGATTTGTGAACGGGATAGTTTATGGGCTAATTAAACCTTTTCAGATATAAAATGAGGGATTGTTCTAATCTTCTTTATAAAACAAACAACCACGGTTTTGATGTTGGTTGAACGTACAAATTTTAAAAAAAAAAAGAAAAGAAAAAAGGACCCACAAGTCTACAATCCGCGTTCATTGCAGCATTTCTTTTGGAGATATTCTATGATTAATTTCATTTCAAAAGTGCATAGGACTAAATTTTCGTTTTAAAAATACACGGGTCAAAATTTCATTTCAAAAATACATTGGTCTAAATTTTCGTTTTAAAAATATACAGGTCAAAATTTCACTTCAAAATTGCATGGTTCTAAATTTTCATTTTAAAAATGCTCGGGTCAAAATTTCATTTCAAAAGTACATGGGTCAAAATTTTCATTTTAAAAATGTAGGGGTCAAAATTTCATTTCAAAAGAGCATGAGACTAAAATTTCGTTTTAAAAATGCACGGGTCAAAATTTTATTTCAAAAGTACATGAGTCTAAATTTTCGTTTTACAAAAAATTTTCGTTTTACAAATGCACGGGTTAAAATTTCATTTCAAAAGTGCATGGGACTAAATTTTCGTTTTAGAAATGCACGGGTCAAAATTTCATTTCAAAAGTACATGGGTCTAAATTTTCGTTTTAAAAATGCACAGGTCAAAATTTTATTTCAAAAGTGCATGGGTCTAAATTTTCATTTTAAAAATGCACGGGTCAAAATTTCATTTCAAAAGTACATGGGTCTAAATTTTTCTTTTAAAAATGCGTGGGTCAAAATTTCATTTGAAAAGTGCATGGAACTAAATTTTCGTTTTGAAAATGCACGGGGTCATAATATTCACTTAATTCCGTTTCACTAATTAACAACTGGGGACTACATGAAAAATGGGGTCAAATTTTCATTTAAAACGTGCACAAATCAAAATTTTTATTTTAACCTTGCACGAGTTTGACTAAATGAAAAACAAGTTTAATATTTTGCCCTCTGCAACTATTCTGGCCGATTCAGTTTTATTAATTTTGGTGTACTTAATTTTGTTTTATTTTCATCCAAATAATTTTGTTTCATATGTAAATCGAGTTTTCCTGAAATTGATTGAATATTAAGACAAAGTAGTAACTCAAATTTATCTAACAAAAGGATATATCGTACTACAATAACTACCTGGTCAATTGACCTTGATGTATTATTTACGTTAATTACAAATAAAATTTATAATTTAACTCTAAAAATTTAAATATGACTCTAGAACTCAATTTTTAGATTGGTAATTTAAAATTCATTAAAATTTAGAGAGATTTTATTGCTTTATTTTAGAATTTTATTTTTAAAAATAAATAACTTTTAAAAGATGATAATTAATTAATTATTATAAAACTTTTTTTTATATATACCTTCTTAAAGAATTATTTTGAAATAACAATCCCGTGCAATTTGCACGGGTATAAGACTAGTTTTAATTAATATACTACACCAATTTGAATTTTTATTTTAAATTTAATTTTATAAAAATAAAGTTGTTTTTAACTATTAAAAAATATACTTATCTTTTATTAAATTTAAAAGCGTGTCACGTGTTGTACATTTTACAGAAAGTCGTATTACATATCCGTTTTCTTTTCCGTTTTGATGCTACCTAAGTGACTTTTATCTCTAAATAACTTTATAACAACCTTATCAGAAAATAACCCGGACCAAACCCAATCCAAATTCTTACAAACTTAAATAACCCAAATCCAAATTAACTCGACCCAAATTAATTAACCCGTTTACAAGGCCGACTCAAGACTGAAGAGGAAACGGATGAGGATTGAAATACAGTTGGGAATATTGGACTAACACGGCAAGTAGAGCCAAAATTCCAGTCGGACTCACTTAACCTGACATTCTTTCCTTCACCAATTTACTCCGTATCTGACAGTCTGACATTGTTTTCTGTGAACGCCATTTCAAGAAACCTCCTCTGAATTCTCAGGTAAATTTTCCAATTTCGCAACTTACCCACTTTTTCTTTACCTTTAATAACTCTTTTAACCTTGTACCCATTTCAGATCCATGTCTTTTTCATCCATTATTTTACTCTTCTCATTTGATTGTTTTTTACTGTATTATAATGCCCTTTTCATGAATTACTTCAATTTTTTTTTTTGCAGGATAATCAGGAAAGATGATCAATAAGTCGCATGCACTCACTTATCTTTACTTACTCATTTACATATTGCTGTCTTCTGGAGTTATACTGTATAATAAGGTGCTTTATTCTTTCCTTGCCCTGTAAAACTGTATTCTTGGAGTATTTTTTGTTTAATTTTGTGTTTGCATTGATATACGGAGCCCGTTCTTTTGTTGTTTTCGCACTTCGTAAATTATGTGAGGGGAAGTACATATGAATTGTTTGTAAGTTGGGTTCACTGGAACTACTACATGAGTTTTAGGGTAGTTATTAGATTAAACCTATGTCGCGAGTTGGGTTTACTGGAACTACTACAGTGATATTGCAAGAGATTGTAGTTTCAATTGTGCAGTTAAAGAAGCATGTCACTATGTGATCTTGTCAAGTTGCCATGCCCTTGTAGTTGAAAACTCAAACGGCTTTTTCGTGTCTTAACCGTTGTAGGAAGGAAGCTTATTTGGTATGATTAGATGTAATGATACTTGTATATAGTCGCTAATATGATGATAGGAAGGTTTGGGTATTAATTGATGTGCCTTATGACAATGTGGAGAGTCAGCAAAATTAGAGTGAGTATGATTTTGCTATGGGTGATTGCGTGCGTGTCTATGCATTTCACAGAACAATCTTGTTGGAGTTTGGCTGCATATGCTGATAACCAGTGGCCCGATTCACTTCTGAATGATTATCACCTTCTGCTGGTTGATTTGGACGATAATCAATCAAGAAGTGGGATAACATTTTCAATTGTATCTAGTTTTCCAGTAGCTTAATTTGAGAGGGAGAAACACAAGTAACTAGGAGATCTTATATCCTATGTTACTGTGACTCTACTCGGTTATAAGTGCTGGGCATGGGTGCATGTCAAATTCTACTTTGTGGGAAAAAAAAATCACTTTCTAGCCTGACACGAAGTGTCCTGCGGTGTTGACAGAGCGTGCAACTTGAGTTAAGGTTGAAATGACATAGCTTATTACTAACCACCTCATATGACCTTTAGTTTGTGTGGTGATAGAACATTTGAAAGAACCGCTCTTCTGTTTAAAGTCCATAGTCCATATAGTGCATCCACTAATATGGAAGTAAGTAAAAAATAGAGTGGTTATTTTTGCCCCATATGTTTGAGAGAAATTAGAACATAAATTTTATTGCATAACCAGGATGAAATGCATTTTGATCATTTCAGATCTACTAAATCATTATCTCTGTACCCTGTTCTCCTTGATTGGAGAATTTTTCTAACTCAGTGCTTGTAAATGATTTGCAGTGGGTTCTTTCTACAAAGTACTTCAATTTTCCATTCCCTATAACATTGACAATGGTTCATATGGGATTCTCAGGAGTAGTGGCATTCTTTCTTGTTCGTGTTTTTAAGGTACAGTTTGTTCGTGCGTTATAGATTATATTTTTATTTTTCACAATTTTCTCATTTTGAGTTTCTGACTGTCATTGGTTTGCACCGGCCACTGATTAAGCTACAAACCGAAGTTTATATATTATGCATTGATAAGCACTTATATGGTTGAGGTCAGTCCGTCAGTTGATACATATTTGGTCTGAGCGTTATGACTTATGAGTTGGCCATCACTTCCTTTTTTTAATTGAGATTGAACCTTTTATCCTACTTTCCTATTTGGGCTCACTCTTGCTGTCTAGTTTTCTGCTGAATTGCTTATAGACTTAATCTGACAATGCTTCCTTGTTTGTGCCCTATCCCTTATATTATCAGGAACATTGAGAAAAATACTGTATTAATTTGACCCCCACCCGGCACCCTGCAAATAAAAAAAGTTATCACTAGGTTTTGAGCTTATAGGTTGGCATTTTGTAATGCAGGTTGTTACACCTGTGAAAATGACGTTCGAAATGTGAGTTGCTCATGTAAATCCCTGTTATACCTTATAATATCTCTAACATTTGTCCCACATCTCATTCTAGTCTTATTTATACTTTTTACCTTATTGACAGTTATGCAACCTGTGTAATACCTATAAGTGCCTTCTTTGCCTCAAGTTTATGGTGAGCCTTCTCATACCAAATCATTCGGTAATTTTTTATTCTATGCATTCTTCACTATATTCCTTGCTCTGAATGAAAATATATCACGCCAGTTGTATAATGCTTGAAGCATGTTTAACCTTAATGTATCCATCTCCGGGAAGATTCCATAGAAAGCGCAAGTTATTCTGTGTTTCAAGCTATGAAACATAGAGTAGCTATTATTATTCTTGCAAATTATATGCATAGGTTCATATCAGCTAGATTGTTCAATCTGTTGGTTAATATCAATAATTATTGAATTTAGCTGGTTGTTTGCCTTCATTTTGTTGGAGTGTTGAGTGAATATGTTTTGCTGCATTTCACTAAATGTGCACATGAAATGAAAAATCAGTCAACAATCATCTCACTCATAATGTTTCACACTTTCACCTGAACTTAGGTGACTAGAAAGATTACTTGGGGTAGTAGTCGAAGTGGTGGCATGTGTACTTCATGAAATACAAAGTATCATTTAGGGTGTCAAATAAAAGTGAAACTTGTGCATGAGAGGCACTATTGAGTGTGAAAGCTGAGCAGAAAATGCTTTTGCGGTAGTTAAATCAAGATGCTTCTTAAGAAGTTGTGAAGAACATTTGTGCCTGTAAAGATGCTCGTGTAGTCTGTTACATTTTTCAGTCTGCAGTTAATAATCTGTTGCATTTCCCGTACTTTCAGGTTTGGCAATACAGCGTATTTGCATATTTCGGTTGCGTTCATCCAAATGCTCAAGGCTCTAAGTACGTGCTATTAATTTATTTATTCACTAAAATCTCATTCCTAATATGTTGTAGCGTGTTTAATCATGCGTTTATTGCAGTGCCTGTGGCTACGTTTCTCATGGCTGTCTTGTGTGGCACTGACACACTAAGGTGTGATGTGTTCTTGAACATGCTTCTGGTCAGTGTTGGAGTTGTCGTTTCTTCGTATGGGGAAATCCATTTTAACATCATAGGCACACTATACCAAGTTACTGGGATATTTGCTGAAGCTCTTAGACTTGTCCTAACTCAAGTGCTTCTCCAGAAGAAAGGCTTGACTCTAAATCCTATTACCAGCTTGTATTACATAGCTCCATGCAGGTACAAATTTGAGGCACTACGCGCTAGTTGCTGATCTCTTTCAATCAAATTTCATACTTGTTACTGAAGCTTCTCAATTGATTTTACTTTACAGCTTAAACGATTTCAATCCTGTTATTAAAAGTCATTAGGATTGATGGGTATTCCTTCTAGGTAGCTGAAAGCAGCCAATGTTGTCCTCTTTTAGCTTCACGTTTGAAGGTCTTTGCTGTTTCTCAATTCCTATCTGCCAGCTTGTGGTGTATTGTCTGTTTTTCTTTGTATAGGGTTAGCAAAGATTGTGTTTGTCTTTAGCTTGTGTAAAACACTGAATTATCATTTTACTGGCCGGAATAGATGACCGAACCACCTCAGTTTTGAGTAAATGGATCACTTTATTGGGTAAAAAAGGTCACGTTGAAACTTCATAGGTAAATTTGTTACTGTAACGTTATGGTTCTAGAACTATTTTCGAGAAGACTTCACACCTTAGTTTAAATAGTGACCCTTGTTTACAAGTGAGATAGTTTTACTGCAAGAAATGTAAGATCGGTAAGACCCGTCTATTTTGAAAATCACAATTGCTCATGTTTAGATGCACATTAAAGTAAAAACACATATTACACATTGCTGACTTAAATACCTTGTCAAAAGTAGTTATGAAAAAGTTCGTTCATAAGGGCATTTGGGTAATAACACGTGGTTTTTCAGTATCTTAGTGAAAAATCACCATGCAGAATACCTTTATGCTTTATAATATGACTACTTGTGCCGAACTTCAGTTATGTTTGTTTCTATCTCTCCCCCTATTTGGTGCCAGGGGGTGACTAGGACACAAGAAGTAGGATAGTACTTCGTAGCTGCGTTATTATCCTTGGACATCTTTACTATCAGTCTAATTCATCAATTCTCTATCAAATGCAGTTTTGTGTTTCTGTTCATTCCCTGGTATATGTTGGAGCAACCGCATATGGATCCTTCTCGAATACAGTTTAATTTTTGGACTTTCTTCTCAAATGCTTTGTGCGCTCTGGCCTTGAACTTCTCAATTTTCTTGGTAATCGGTAGAACTGGGGCAGTAACTCTCCGTGTTGCTGGCGTTCTAAAAGACTGGATTCTGATTGCTCTTTCAACGGTGATATTTCCGGAGTCTGCTATCACAGGTCTCAATATCATTGGCTATGCAATTGGTAAGGCCTTTATTACTCATGACTTTTTTTGTTTCAATTTGCCTTTGGTCTTTTATTGTTATTAGTTTCAAGTCTATTCTGAGTGCCATAGTAATTTTTTTAATGCTCCTATGCTGCAGCTCTTTGTGGTGTTGTTATGTACAACTACTTGAAGCTGAAGGATGTCCGTGCATCTCAACCTAGCTCATCTGAAATAATTCCTGAAAGAATTACGAAGGTGTGTTTTTCTAATTCTGGTGATGTTCATGTCCGTGTAACTTCTTGAGTTTCTGATGATCTTTATCTTTGTGCTCTCTTGGTATTCCGTGATCGTAAGTTGTGATCATATTGCTTTTGAAAATAAAATTTAGATTTTTTTCTTCTTGGAGGTGAGAGTACAGATTCCACGGAATAATCCAAAGTTAGTAGAGGTACTATTATTCCAATAGGAAGGCTCACTAGCTTTATGCAGAACTCCCCGCACTTCAAAATATACGTCATTCTAACATTTCGAGACACTCACATTTGTATCCGCTCTCTCTCAAAATATGAGTAAAAATTGTGAAATGTATACTCTGAATTCTGAAAGCATTTCTCGACACGATTCAAATATGTATTTCATATTTTTTCTTCAGTAGGCGTTTTTTTTTTCTATTTTTGTTTTTTGCAAAATAAAAAGTGAAATATTTTTATCTTCCTTGGAGATTACCTATATACAATGTTTCAGTAGCAAGTGACCACAACTGGTATTCAGTAGCAAGTGACCACAACTGGTTAT
>JAGPOY010007688.1:6570-18142 GCA_018983105.1 Silene uniflora | reverse complement strand
ACTGTTGTTTCATTACTACAAGCTTGTGCCTGTAATGGGGCACTTCAACAGGGGAAGTGGGTCCACAACTTTGTTATTAAAACCTTCACTCAATTAAACCTCATTATTGACACAGCTTTAGTAGACATGTATGCAAAATGTGGTGACCTAAACACAGCTTACAAATGCTTTAATAAGATACCGAAGCATGATGTTGTCTCCTGGAGTACTATGATTGCAGGATATGGTAGTAATAGGAAGGGAGAGATGGCTTTGAAACTGTATTCCGATTTTCTACTAACTGGGATTCGACCTAACCATGTCTTATTCCTATCAATCCTTTTCTCGTGCAGTCATAATGGGTTGGTTTCTGAAGGTTTGAGCATATTGAAATCGATGATTGAAGAGTTTGGAATTAAACCAGGGTATGATCATTGTGCTTGCATTGTTGATCTGCTTTGTCGTGATGGTAGGATAGGAGAGGCGTATGACTTTGCCAAGAATATGTTCTCTGAACATAATGTTGAAGTTTTTGGCATAGTTCTCGATGCTTGCCGGGAAAAGGGTGATGCTAAACTTGGTGAAATTGTTGCCAAAGATATGATGAAGTTGAAACCTGATAGTTCTTGAAACGATGTGCAAATAGCTAATAGCTATGTTTGAATGAAGAGCTGGGAGGGGGTAAATGATGCATGGGCTCGGATGAAGGCTCTGGGATTAAAAAAGCTTCCAGCTTGGAGTTGTATTCAGGAATATGGCAAAGCTACAACTTTTTGTAAAGGTCAAAGTGATCATCATTCTCAGTATGAAGAAATCGTTTCGAACTTTGAAATTTTGGGTAGTCATATGGACGATATGATGATTCTGTGAGGTTAATAACTCACTAGCAGTGAAGAGAACTGCATTGCCTTACAACTCTTTTCGTGGAATACTTTATACGGAGTAACTCTTTTCGTCCTTCTTCCTATTTCCTTATTATGTCTTACGTACTCTATGTGCCATGTGGTTAACATGAAATGAGGCGGTTCAGAGACGGAAGAAGTATTATTACGAGTAACCTTTTTGTGTCATGTTGGGTTTTGGTCTAATGCTTCGAAATAATAGATCTCTTCTCGGGTTCCAACTCTCTTGGCATAGTTGATGACTTGATGTCGGGAGACTTCTTACCAACATGATGAGTACACCATTTCCCAATATGGATGATGCGGACTGTGAAGCGAGCCTCTTGTTTTCATGCCCACAACCACATCTCATATAACCAGATCGTGTCCATGCCTCTCGACAGCCATGTGCGGTGTGCCCACCTGAGCCAGCCCCCATTCCATCAGCCCTCTTTCCGCAACCTTGAACAGTGTCCTCACCGACAAGCTAGTTAGTATCTACTCTCCGCAAAGGCAATTATATTGCTAATGGGTTTGGAACTTGGGTTATGACTGTCATTACTCAAAGTCTTCAATGACTTTACAGGATAATATAGCTGGCAACTCGACTTCAAAGTCTGAGATTCAAAGCGATTTAAGTTGTGTTCTAATCTGAAGTACGTTGATAAGAGAATCATTTCCTCTGAGGAATTCAACTTCATCGACTCGATTAATGCCAAGGTATGAAAATGGGATGCGCCTAAACATTCTCACCCTGTCCATAACTTTACCAGATAAGCGAGTCAACATATTCTTCATTTCAGTTGTATTCATGAAATTGATTTATAACAGAAATATACCAGGTAGATTTTCCCCACAGTTCATTTGCACAATTCTTCGATTCTACGCCACCATTCTGAGAAGTCAGAGATAACATTACGAATACACTCCCTCCATTCATTTCCATACACTCGATATATGTGAGATTGTGAGCACACGATAACACACATGAGAAATGCTGAAACGGTGAAGGCCGAAGACTCGAAGAGTAAAGTGCAGATTCCAAGTTTTTGTCCTAGAGTACCTCATCTTGACGTAGTAAGCTGTAACATGAATCTGGAATTAAATTAACAAGATTTATCAGAAGAGCCTGTAACACCGTCTCACTGCAACAACTCGATGAGACTTTCACTTGCATCAAAAGAGGCAAGTCACAAAGATCTTCAACAAATCCCAAAATGCTACTAATACATACATACAAAATAATTGGTTTTGTGGTTCACTTACCGAATATCTACTCATCTACTCCTTATTTATTAAATTCTAAAGCCGCAATTTAATCAAGAATTTTTTAAAAAAAATACTCTACAGTATAATATGCTCTTCCTTATAGATCTTTTGTAAAATCTTATACTTCGCTGCGCAGATGTTGGCTCTAAGATTGTTGCTGAAGTTTGAATCTAGGGTTAGGCCTGTTAGCACCAAATCTGGACACTTCGCTATTTAGCATGAAGGTCAGTAGAAGGATCGAGAAGTACATGGCGTGAATCATTGCGCCCTGAAACCAACGAGATCCTCGCTCAAAAGCTGTTTAGCTCCTCCTTCCGAAAACTTCCTTGCGAAAAGAAAGCAAGGAACCAGTGTAGAATTGGTTCGGCACCACTCTGTTCTGTACTCTGTCTCATAGTATACTTTTTTGTTATCCTGTCAAGAAAGATTAAAGCTTTACACAATAAGCTTGGAAGAAAGGACGGACAATTTTATTTAAAAAAAAAATGTCACAAAAGATCTCATAATAAGATTATTACGTAGACCTAGAAACTGAGCCAGCTGACCAGAACATTTTTAATGGCCCGAAACTGACTCTTACTCTAAAGGACACGATAACAACACACATGAAACACACACTTACACGAAATGACCCGGCTCCTAACAAACCCGAAATGACCTGTACCCCAACTAATCCGACCTGTTCCTGACCCTGACTGAATGACCTGTTCACAAGTCTAACACTGAGATTGACCTATAGTATCAAATAAATAGGGTAGGTTTATTTTTTAGTGGGTTGATGAATATATGAATACAAGTTAGGAGTTAAATGGTTTGTCTCACATTATATTAGAATGAGACGGTCCATCCAGACTCCAGAGACTAATGATAAGGAGAATCCATGTCGAATTAAAAGTTCATAGTTAATGCAACAACATGAATATCACACCTTTATCTTGTTAATAAGCTGGGGAGTAGCAGCTGAAGAGGTGAAAGTAACAGGATGCCAACCCGTCCCTTCCATTTTCGAGGCAGTTTCGTTCCACTCAGTGTAAGTCAATGTCCTGCGTTCAAGTTCGTTATCGAGCCCTTCCATCTGTAAGGCAATTCCACATTCAAATTATATAGTATGTCATGGTACAAATGGAAAAGATATCCATGACAAATATAACCAGCTGTTACAGACAACACATGACTGACACATGATTTCCGAACATCAGCAATTCAGGATAAACTCTAGTACTCTACTGTTCCATTTTTCAATACATGTTTGTGTCACATTTTCAGACACTCGCTTATCTTTCAATATCTCTGAAAGATACGATTAAATATTCTGAAATGTATGCTTCAATTAAAGTAAATTTTGCTACAAATATAATGATATAGGAATCATAAGTTCTATTAAAATACTTTATTAGTCCCCCGTCTCAACTGGATTCTTTACGTTTTTATTTATTTGTGAGGAGTATCTTAATCTTTTCCATATTTCCGATGGAGCCAAAGATTCATTACTCTTTGGCTATGGATTATAATGGAATAAATCAAAATGGCTCACTAAAGTGGTTGCGCTTCTTTATTTTGTGAAGTAGCGGTCCTTCGATGCAGTTCTCGGCGCAATTTTCATCTTGGGTCATTCGGAAACAGCCTCTTTGTGTTGCTAACACAAGGGTAAGGCTGCGTACATCCGACCCCCCCTTACCCCGCAATTTGCGGGAGCCATTGAGGCACTGGGGTAATGTTGTTGTTGTTGTGAGGAGTATCTTAATCAAACATAAAGAATCGGTTAAGAGACAAAGGAAGTAAATTGAAAGTCAAACCAAATTCTCCATAAGAAAAAAAAAGCGTTATATATGGGAAAAATATAAAAGTTTCCACCGGTGACAGAAGCAAAAAAAATCAGAGAACACTTACAGTAAGAAGTGTCTGAAGATAATGTTCATCTGGAATGCAGTTGTGCTGCTTCTGGAGTTTCTGCATTTGAAATACACATATGATCACAACTCAGGCTAATGCAACAGGGAAGTCGGCCTTTATTAGTCGACGAAACCGAAATTACTCATAGACTTGAGGTTCATCCCACAAGGCCGACTTTGTACGCTGTAATACACGCTCGAGACGACTTCACAAGGTATGACGTTTGAATTCAATGAAAATTATCAAGAAGCATCATACATGAGTATTTCATTGATGTGGTGATGTTTTTTGTCCAATATAACATTAGAATGATGCATTAATCCATGTTCATATCCAACTGATAATGGTTAAGTCAATAGACACAAAACCAAACGGCTAAACAGGCACGCATGAAAGTGTGAAACACTAAAGTACTCCTAAGGTGCCACAAAGTTGGTGCTTACAATTTAATTTCTTCTAGCTCTGACACGGTTGAGAGCCAATTTTGTATGCTAAATGCTAACACACTCGAAACGGCTTCAAAGGTTAAGTGTTAGAACTAAACGAAATTTGCATCTTATTTGTCAATTAAATTTTCTTTATTTTTACCTTATAACTTAACTTAATTTATACCAAGGCGATGTTTGGTTTGGGATATTCAGGAAAGAGGAAAGGGAAAGGGAATCAAAATGAAACACATCCTAGGTTCTTTCATAAAGTGATGGTAATTTAGCCAATAACAAACAAAAAGGTGGTTAACCACTCCATCTTTGATATCCCCAAATTATAAAGGTTAGATTGGTCAATACTACTAAACCACCAGAAATACACTCCCCATCCAAACCTAGCTGGTCCATAGAGGCTGATATTACATGGCACGATGCTGGGAAATTGTGAGGAAAGCATCCTAGGGGTCTTTCATGGATGTGGTGATGGGAGTTGTCCAAACCATCCAATAAGCATCATTAAAGAGGTTCATTACTCATTTACTCCATCTTTGACATCTCCTCTGGTAATGGTTAGAACAGTCGCGACATTGCCAAATGGCTAAACAGATACGGCTTCACGGGGCACGATGGCGAAATTGAATGAAAATTGTAGGAAAGCATTCTAGGGATTCTTCATTAATTTGGTGACAGACCAACAGTAGTCAATGCAATAACAAACATTGGAAAGGTTTATCACTCCGTCTTTGTATCCACGCGGTAATACGAGTTGGTATTAACAGCCTAAGCTCACTCAAACATAGCTGCTCCCGGGTATTGGAAGGACAATTTTGAAGGCTTCATGGGATAGGCTGTCAACATTTAATGAAAACTGTCGGGAAGAATCCAAGGCTCTTTCATGGATGCGCTGATGGCAGTTGATCCAATATTGAACTTTTATAAGTTGTTCATCACTTTATCTTCAAAATTTGCCTAACAATTGTTTGGTCAGTCGGGACACTGCGAGCCAGCTAGACAGACACATACAACCCCATAGTTATCCGACGGTGACATCCATCCACATATGACTCCCTAATTACCATGTTTAACTACAGACTCTTAATACAAAGGGCTTTCGAAAAGGAAACTACACTTTGTTGGTACAATGTTTTAATGGAGTGATATGAGCACCTTAAATCTCAATCGTCTGCTTGCTAATCTGGGGTATGACATCTTAGACTGGAAATATAAGGAATGAAGACAAACTTACCAGATTCAGCTTTCCATTCCTACCGGTGACAGGAGGGCGTCGCTGTACGAAAGAAAAAAATAAGTGAGCAGAAAGAACATTCAGCGTTAAACTCATCTGCTGCAGTGAAGTGATTGAATAACCCAATGGCATACAACACATGGAAATATTAAGGAAGTCAAGTTTATATAAAAAGGGAACCTACCTTACAGTACTTTCTGAAGACCGGAAAAACAAGATCATCATCAACCACCACTTCAGCATGACTTCGAATAAGGGTGAACCACTATATTCGACATGTTAAAATAAGAAGTATGAGTAACAAAAGAAAATTGGGGTTGAAAACTTGAAATACTGAATAATCATCATGCTATTATTTTTGGAACATTCACTGCATAATGATCTATATGATCTTGTCGAAGCAAAACAAAATGAAATTGACCCAAAACTAAGAAACCTTTATTTAAACAGGTCAGTTACACTAAATAAAAACTTCCAAACTAAAAGCATGCAGAATGGTACCATCAAGTATTTCCATAATCTACACAAATCATCATATGTGACATTGTGACGGTTTAATAATATTATTATTAGGAGTTCGACCTATATATTGGGTAATTGTTACTTTATGAGAAGTTAGTATTGGGATAGTATGTAAACGGTTCAGTTTTTTTTCACTTAAATGGGTTGATCTCACATTATATTAATGTGGGACTATCTCATAGGAGACCGCATCATCTATGATATGCCTTGTACTTTTCACCTAAAGCAAGAATAAAACTGACAGTCTGACATCATATCATATACTTAACCATTATGCTTGTTATGGATAAAGATCATGTGCATCTAGAGTTCCGGGCACTTGACAACATTAATATTGGATCTAAGTTGGTAAGTTCGTGTTATGTTCTTGTTTCAAGACCAAATGATGGTTAATTAAAATTAAGAGTTTTTCTTTTGTCTTGTTAATTGAGTCTCCATATAACATGACACCATAATTCGCTAGCAATCAAGGATTCAGGGCATCAAATCATGGTTTGAGATTCCATCACGGAACCGGTCAACATGAGCTGAAGTCGATCGCCGTGCCACAAATGTGGTGGATACAGCCTCTAAAACTGGTCATGATAATCATAAAACCAATTGTAACTTGGTCACAGTCAACACCATGCATTTAATTGACTACAATAAAGTATATTAATACTATGGCTTCATAATGTTATAACACAATGAGGTTTCGCTGGGAGGCACACTATCCTCTTTCCATGGCACATACTATCCTCTTTAATTCACAATGAAGCTACCTAAACAAAAATGTAATTCAACATTTCACATCATCGGAATCAGATTTTTGTGAACCCCATCCATAGGAAATTAACATCTTGATATTCATTCGTGTGGTGTATTAACATACACTGATACACATGAAATACATCCTAGCTGCGTACTGGAAATAAAAAATACATCCTAGCTACAAGCAATGCATTAATGATTAATACTAGATACTACAAAAACTAGTACCAAAATCCTGAGCCTATCAACAGCAGCACATACACTAGTGATCAACATTCAGATACTGGCAGCTGATTGCTCTATACTCCAAAAAAAAAATCAATGTGATTATTGCTGAGAATACAGAAAAAGATCATAGCTACCTGTGATCCTTTACGCCAATCATCTTTTGGTATTGCAGGTGACATCTTTATGTTATAGCGATCATCCTTTTTATCGAGAAAGCTAGCATAAAACCAAGCCAAGCCATAGTCAATAAAAGCTAAGAAAACAAGCAATACAATTTAATTAACTTGTCAAGTCAAATAATGCTGACCAATATCTATCAGTCTTTGGCTCAAAGATTCTAAGAGTTTACCTGTCTACAAAACTTTTAGAAGATCCGACGACATAGTCGTATATAAAGCTGAAATTGTACAGAGGAACACAGCTGCATAACCAACACAAGTTCATCAGAAAGCTATCAAATAAAGGCATGCATTTAAGATTTAGATAAAAAGAAAAACAATGTATCCAATGATAATAACCTATCTGAGAGAAGAACAAATCTCTGGTTAGCAGGGTCCTTTAGTGCTGCGTCAAGCAATAACCTTTCTGCCTCAATCATACTGGATTCACCCCATGCTACCTGTCCTTTAATTACGTCAGCCCAACAACAAAACACCCCCAAATGCATAACAAAAAATACACTGAAATATTCAAAAATAAGTAGGAGCCAAGAACCTGAATGCTATTCCTCAACTGTCGACCATAAAACAAAGGTGACTTGGTTGTTGATTCATCAAAAACAAACCCAGGCTGTGAGTGTATGTATATTGAATAGCTACTCGTGTCCACACCCTGCCACACCACAATAACATATACTTACTCTTTGAAGATGGATATCTCTTTGAATTTGAAACTCTATGGCATCTCAGTCAAGATCTTTCATTGAACGCAATGATAATAAAACTATGTTAATTAATTTACAGTTCAATGTGTGGAAAATAAACCTGATAGCAGCTCAAAACAGAGGTATTCCCAGTCTGATCATGGAGACATTTCCATGACTAGACATCTTTTACCCAATTGACAGATAAGCAATATTAATGATAGTAAAACTTCCAAAGATTGGAAAAGAAAATTTTCTACATATATACTAGTATACTCTCATAATACCAAAGCTAAACCTTTTAATGTACCAAATATTTTCTATAAAGGGTTAAAAAATAAAATAGCTTTGAGTATATAGTCATTCCCACCAAACAGAGGAAAATAGTATCAATTTGATTCGAAAAAATTTATTTCCTCTAACCACAAAAAGTTCAAACAACGAAACCTCCAATTAGGGTGTTATCAATTTTTATTTTGGTGTGAAATACTGAAATGAGGAACAAGGAGAGGAAAAATGGAATCTACATAATGTCGTCCTGATTAGATTAACACATCACAAGAAGGTTACAACAACATTACTCATATGCCTCAATGGCTCCCCTGAATTGTGGGGTGGGGTATTTTAATCCTGGGAAGCAAATCATTTTGTGTAACTATGGTACTCAGACTAGTCAACATCAGATGCGAAATGTTAGTGTCTGCAACACAAGGAGATGGTCCAACAAGTGTCATGACGAATTATTAGACAGAGACACATTTTTTTGCAAATTATTAAACTAGTCATACTCAATGCAAAAAAGAAAGAAATAGCAAATTTAATATCCTCTTTGTTTAACTGATACTTGCCTCCCTTACATTTCCCTACTCTTTATTCCCCTTCAAGCATGTATTTTACTTGCTATTTAAAGATTAAAAGGCGTGAGGCAGACCGAGGCAGCGAGGGGCCCTTTTTGCACTATTTAAATTTTCAAAATATAATTTTGTGCAAAAATACCTTGGTTGGATATTAAGGAGGGCTAACATGTAAACAAGTAAAAG
Organism: Silene uniflora; assembly: GCA_018983105.1. NCBI lineage: Eukaryota > Viridiplantae > Streptophyta > Magnoliopsida > Caryophyllales > Caryophyllaceae > Silene > Silene uniflora. The sequence goes on along the minus strand of JAGPOY010007688.1, from coordinate 9,044 downwards.
AAAGGATAAAACGGTAAAATGGGGTAGGAAAAAATAAGAAAAAAGTATAGTAGTGAGCCTCCCTAATTGTATCTTGTCTACAAGGCGCACTTAAGGGGCACCGAGGTGTTTCGGTTAGTGCCTCACTCAGCCTTAGGAGCAAATATTAAAGCTAAGTACGACACACCGGTGAAATTTAATATGAGGATAATGGTCAAGTGTGGGTGTCCTATCTAATTTTGGCTTGTCGGACATGTGTCCTAAGTCATGTCAATCACGAGAAATGTGATAAATGTGTGACATGGTGGCCAAGTGAAGTTTCGAAGTGACATAGATGTGTAACATTGTAGTATTGTACGGTTATGTTCCACATCAAGAGACTTCAGAAAGGCTTTATAAAACGTTAATGTCTTAGAGCTTAACTGCTTAGAAGACCCCCCTTCACTTGTAGGTAGTGATAATTAGACCCCTATCGCTAGTAACATGAAGCCCTACCAAATGAGTTACACCACGGTCTTCCAAATTCCAAATTCCAAATTCCAAATAATCAATACATTCACATTTCCATACTAAGTACACAAGCACTCCTCAACTTCAATTTTAACTAATTACTTCCATTCAGAAAGGTTCAGTCTTTACTCTTTACCAACTAGACACAACACAACAGCAACAATATTAAACAAGTGCCTCAAGGCTTCTGTAAATTGAATGGTAACGAGGTCGAATGTATGCAACCTTCCCACTGTGAAGGTTTTATTACGTAAAATGGAAATTGCGTTCAATGCCGTTTACCCTCAAAAGGAGGGTAATCAAGGTGAGTCATTTTGCTTTATTTCATCCTAATCGAAACGAAAACCAAATAATCACCAGCCTTTGATACATACATCATTACACAGAAATAAACTGAAATTCTATAAACAGAAAAAAATAGAACAATTTCCAATAAAAATAATGAAGAAAATCAAATTAAACCTGGAAAAAGGTAGCCCAAACAAAGTCAAGAGGGAGGTGCCGGCGCGTGAGAAACAAAAACGCAATTTTCCGATGACCGTCAAACGTGACTTCCACTCGCCGAGGTCTGCGCGTGGTGGAAATCATGTCCAATGACGTTGATCGACTCTGTACCGTCCATAAACCAAACAAACAAACTGCAATTATCGCCGCTAACATCGTCACCTTCCACTTTCCTCGCCGCCGCAGCAACGTCGTTGTTCGACAACGCGCCGCCGCAATTTCCGCCGTCGTTGCCGTCATTTTTACCTCCACCTCCTGTCATTTTGATAATCAACACAATTTGTCAATAAAAATGTCAAGAATTAGACATTGAAATTTTCATAATTATGAATGGTAATTGTAATGTAATTAAAGGAGAGAGAAATTACATTTGAAGTCGAGGTTGATCAATGGAGGAACTACTGCATATGATAATTAAATTATGTAAAAATGGCAGTCTTTCTTCTATAATTGTTTGTGTGTTCAATTATGAAGGAATGAGGAAGAGAAAAGTGGAGTTTCAAGTTTCAACACCCGATTATTTACTTTATTATTTCCCGTTTTATGTTGTCTTCCTTTAATGCTTTTTCCTAGTACTAACTAGTTTTTGTGTTCCATGTTATGATATCGTGGACTGAAAAATGGGTTATTTAAATCGGATCACCAAGTTTCCTTGTCATAAGTTTACGACGGGTTAAGGTCCTGTTCTTTTGGACTAAAATTGTCTGAACTGAATTGAACTGAACTTAATGGAGCTGAACTGAACTGAACTGAACTTATTGGAGCTGAACTGAACTGAACTGAACTGAAGTAAGAGTTAATTTGTAAAGAGAAGAGCTGAACTGAACTGAATTGAACTGAATGAGCTGAACTGAACTGAATCGAGCTGAACTGAACTGAAATGAACTGAAATTAAGTCCAAAAGAACAGGGCCTAAATATTATCCACATGGGTAGATGAGACAAAACACAATGTTACTTCCTAAACAATTTGCTTTTGCCTTATCTCTCCAAATAGTTTATAGCTTACCACGGATATGGATATGAATTGAATATGAGTATTTGACATGTCTTGTCTTGGTAGAGTAAAATCAATTTCTTGAATTTGGATATATTTCGGTTGTATGATTATTCAAATTAATTCTTTTTTTTCACGTTGAATTGGGATTGGAAATGTCTTGTCACTTATAAAAAAAAAAATTAAGCATTTAGGTATTCCAGTAAGTGGATAGTACATCCGATGTATTATCTCTAGTTCTATAGTTTCTGAACATTATAATCAAGTTTTTAAGTTTTGTTTTAAAAATTATGAGTTTTACTGTAAAGTTTCTGAGTTTATTCACTTAAACATTAAGCCTAAAAAATTACAATAAAACTCAAAAATATTACACATTAAGTTTAGTTAAATTTGAGTTATAACGGAAAAAAAAATTAAAATCTAACTTACAAACATTAATATGCTAAAAACAACATGCATATATACTCAAAAAAAAAAAAAAAAAA
>JAGPOY010007656.1:3681-14839 GCA_018983105.1 Silene uniflora | reverse complement strand
TATGATATTGTCCGCTTTGGGCCTAGCCCGCACGGTTTTGTCTTTGGGCTCCTCCCAAAAGGCCTCATACTAATGGGTGGTGGGTCTCTCTTATAAACTAGGTAGAACTTCTCTTCTATTCCAATGTGGGACTTGGGTTGCTACCCCAACACTTCATACAAGAAAAGAGTAAATGTGGTTTTGAAGACATACCGCACACAGGATTGTCCGCAATAAAGAAGCACATTTCAGATCAGACACACTCAAAGCATCAAATTGTTTCTGTAACCGAGTATCCTCAGCAGTGTCACACCACCACCTTCCATTGTATATACAGAATTCAGGAGGAGCATTTATCTTAGAGGATACTCCTGTTTCATAGACATCATAAGTATTAAGTAGCCAGTAGCCAGCAAAAACATCATTTAAACTGAAAGAAGCACAGAAAACTCACTTAAACTTGGACCGAGAGGAAATAATGAAGAATAGTACGGGAACAAGGAAACAGTATAAATTAGTAGAATGAGTCCAGATGCAACCATATTCTTGGCCTTCATAGTCTGAAGACGGGTGTAAACCGTAGTTTCGAAATCCGATTTACATAAAGCAATACCAGTAATATATTGCCAAAATAAGACTAACTAATTAATCTCAAAAAAGTTATTAAATTTAGAGATTGGCAACTCCCATGTTTCCATTAACATTGATCATTGCGTCAAGTAGAGACTACTCCGTATTTAGAAGTTATATGCAAGTACTACATTGCAGCTTTACCAAGGAAATTGTGACCAAAACATCAACATTATGTTATGCAAATAAACTCAGGATACTAGAATGCCACCATCGCAATTTGTGTCTACCTATGATTCTATGAAACAAGTAGCTGCATGTGTAACTGTGCCTTTAAGATTATTAAGTGAGTATCCGTCTTAAGAGAGATTAACCCTCCGTATTTTTTTCGTCTCCTTAACCAGATGAAACATGTGATTCTATTCTGTGAACCAGAAAAAGAGTAAGACGCCTTCTGATTTTTTATGTTGGAAGTTATCTTATTTATATATTGTCATCTGAAAAAGCCCTGCTATGTTTACCACACACGAATATGGTTGCATACATCGATGCTCTTATCCCGCCATAGGCACGAGACTGTGTGTCAGCAGATAACGTTGTAATGATATTGTAGTACTACCATTTATGGAAATGAATGGGAATTTTTGAGACCTACCCATTCAAAACACACACTTTTCAAAATGTGCGAGGGAGATTTTGAAAGTCTAAATAACCGTGTTGAATGGAGAGAGTATCATCTATGGACATATTGAAGACAATGTCAATCTTTTGAATTGCATGACTTATTGTGTACATACAAGACAACGAGGGTTGATACTATGATAGGATAAGTAGGACTGAGAAAAAAATCCGATATGAAACGAATTTTTTATCCGAATCCGAATAAAAAAAGCCGAATAACAGGAACATACTGTCCACTATCCAACATGAGTAGCAAAGCAGAAAGTAACCCAATCCAAAATAAACAAGGTGACTGTGATAACAACCTTAGAGGAAGATGGTACTGGTACTCGACAAGTAGAATTAGATTGCTTGTCCTTAGAGCATACAAAACCACAGCGACTCGGATGAACAATCCTGTACACACCAGAGCTAGCCAACAAATAAACATCTTTTCTGTTATCTTCACCAAATGAAAATGCATACCCAATGGCAGCATTATGGCTGCCTGGTTTGGTGTTGCATTGGAGTGGAGAGTCCTTTGCACAACTCCAAGGCATTCTTCTACTTGTAAACTTGCCACTTTTTTCAGGCTGTTCAGTGCCTACCCATATGGTATTTGCATACAGATCAGTGTAAAGATACCTGAAAATACATTTATATGAATACGACAGTCATTTCACGTGTAATTTTTCCATGTTATAAGTCAGTCTCACTCACCTTCCATATAGGCAAGGATCGGTCTTGGATCGATAACTATATCCACCTATTATTGAGGCGCCGCCAATTTTGCTAGCCACATCAGAACCATTGTACCCCATTACAGGCAAAATGGCCTTGATTGCATTAGTTTTTGGAAAATCTGTTTGGTTGTGAAGGAATGGACCCTCGTATATAGGCCAACCATAGTTTCCTCCTTTGGTGATTATATCTACCTCTTCAAATAGAGCCTACAAAAGGTTTTTAAGATGCCGATCACTTGTCAGGGAGTAATAGCAATTACAAGTTAGAACTTTGCTCAAGAATGTACGAGTAACTTACTTTGCCCCGGAATTGGTCTAAACATATCCAGAAGTTGGACTAGGCGTGACTCATCTTTTAAGACACGCAGACTATCATAAAATGAGAATACAAGTGTGTGGACACGTCCCGTCCCAAAAACAAAAAATTTAGAATATAAAGAGCCCTTTAGAGTGGGATACTCGGGTAGAGTGATGTTTGGGGAATGAAGAGTCGGAGAAACATAGGTTAAATGTCACTTAAGTAGCATGACAAAAAGTTGTATTCAAAACTCAAGAGTTTAGAGCAGCAGCACAATGGAGTCCTTCCATTAAAGACAAGTTAAAGCTGCCAGAACTTGTCACTAATGCATCAAACTTGTTGGAAGCTGTATTGAAGAGATGACCTTAGCTTCTAAAAGGAGGAAAAGAGTCACACCTGACCTGTATCGCCACAGAAGAAAAAGGAAGATTGGTTCGAATCAAAGCTACAACGCCATGGGTTATGAAAACCCAAAGCCCATATTTCCGGCAAAAGCTTTTTGTCCTCAATGTAAGGGTTATCTTTTGGAATGGAATAGTTTCCCCACATATGTGCGCTGTATTTTCTGTCTTTCACACCTATAATCCGATTGTTTTGGAAAAGCAGTTAGTTTCTTACTGACCAAATGCCAGACTTGTATAACAAACCTAGCCAATATTGGAAGAGATGAAAGATGAACAATGTCCATCAGAGATGACTATGTTTCTGAATCTCGATTAGAAGTATGCACGTCAGTGTATGTCCAAGCGTCAGTGTCCAGTCGTCCACTATTTATGAAACTAGTCATGTTTTGGCTTTGAATGAAGTGTCTAAGAGGCTAACCCCTGTGCGAGTGTCCAATATCTATTGTTTTACGGGTATGCAAGGAGATACGTTTGGTCAGAGTAACATAAGAAATGACTAAGAGATATGGAGACTACAAGAGCAGGATTCTTGTTTCAGGGAAAAAACGACACATCACTTAAGTGGTATTGACAGTCCACATAATCATAGATTCAGATACGCAATGCTAAATAATGGAACTAATTAACATCATCACAAGCACAGCCGCACAGTTTAAAGAAAGCGTACGGTACTTAACTGGGCAACTTATCTACATCAATCCTCAACATCTTTCCTTGGACAGATTGTTTGTTTTGCGAAAATCTGGAAGGAGCGTCATTCTTTGAGCCATCTCTGACAAGATAATAAAGGTATCCGTCTTCAGGACCAAAAAGAATTTGACCCGCATGACCATGTGATGGAATACCCATAGTAAATATTCTTCTCACTTCTGATGGATTTGCACTTCTTTCCTGGAAATAAGATCACAGGAGAAGAAAAGAAATGTATAACTACGATTACTGATTAGCTAACTGGAAGATTATTGAAACTCAGAAATCATCATCAGTTTATCTGCTGTCATTTAAGGAATTTCTTCTTGTCGGAGATAGAATAAGTCTCTCACTCATAATTCTATTTTTATGTGTCAAGGGAGTCCCAAAGGTAATTTTGGTGTTAAGGAGTTTCGAACCCAAGTCGCAAGTCCATCATTCATGACCTTACCAACTAACCTAAATACATCTTTTGCACATGTTGAAACTACTGCTCTCATCTTCTTATAACATACCTGTTTAAGCTTAGAATGAGTACGATTGGCACTAAATTCAGCAATGACATTGTGATACTGGCATGGCAGGATTCCGTCATCATTACCAAGATTTGCAGGATCACAGTTCACATCTGTATTGCAAGCACACCGCCCAGAACATCCTAAATGCTGCATCTTGTCGCAGTTAAATGAGGCAAAAAATCTCCCATTTTGCTTAAAGTTTGGATGAAATGCCATACTCAATAAGCCGAATTTGCTTTGGAAAAGAACTTGGTCAGTTATGTCTAAAAATGGGTGGGATTTATCAATATTAAGGGTACCATTTGATCCATAGTTAGGCAGATTAGCCAGCCATATTTTGCCCTCTTGCGAGGCCAAGAATATGCTGTCAGAGCCATCAGGATGAGCAGACATACTTATATACGAGCCATTTCCAATTTTTTCAATACAAATCCCTGGAATTGCCTTTTGACTCTCATGGATACGATCTGATGCTTCTCTATCAAAGCATCGTGTTTCGTCATCAGGTGATTCTCCAAAAGTTTCACAGAATTCTGTCTTTGATTGCCATTCATCGGTTAGCTTAAAGGGAGATGAATCAGTGATTTCCTGAGCTGGTTGAGCAAATGGGGAATTGTAAATAGAAACATTTCCACAAGTGTCCCAAACCTTTGTGCAGATATCAATTGAAATATTAATCTTGGATTGATATGACTGCGGTGATGATGCAGAGGTGCACAAACACCGTGTAGTTCTTCCGCTGGGTCCCATAAGTAAAAGGCCAGCAGAATAATGATCACATTTCTGTTACATGCAGGCAATAAGTTTAGTTTAGAGATCAATTGGTGATAAAAGGACTAAAAAAACGCCGTCTATAACTCAATGCCCTAAGGGATCCCGTCAGGCGTTAGGGGACAAAAAACGACCTTAAATTTGTATTATCGGTATTTCCAAGTGACCTTTAATGAAAATTGTGTTGACCGGCTGATACTTCATTTTACTTCCGAATGTAGAAGGTTAAACAGTTTAAAAAGGGTAAAAAATATTCTAATATTTAAGGGTTTTATAAACATCTGATAAAGAGATTGATCGAGAGTAGTTGGACATTCCTAAACTCAAAAATGCACAGAAATGTGAGTTGACTAATGCAATACTCCGACTATGATAAATAAACAACTCCGCATTTACCTACGACTCCGTAAATATTTCATCTGTCCTGAGGTGCTCAAATGTTAGCTTAACTCATATTTTAGGCTATGGTAATCTGTGGCTGGACTAGGCATCTAACAATCGAATCTGACTTTCTGTGTGTCTGTATGTATCGCATATTCGCATTTACAGACATTTCCATGAGAGTTGTTCCAGTGTGAAGAGGAAAAAAAATACACCAATCATCAGTGTATTCATATGACCCCCATAAACAGTAATTAGTTATGAAGTGGTGTTACACTTGAACTTGGTTTGAACTTTGAAACATGTTAGCATCACGATTGCACTTATGATTCCACTTACACAAGAGAAAAGAAACACCTTCCTAAATCTAAAACAGAAGATTAATACTACCGGGAACATGACTTCATGCAAGTAAAGAGTAAATGTGGTTTTCAAGACATACCGCACACAGGATTTTCCGCAATAGAGAAGCACAGTGGAGATCAGACACATTCAAAGCATGGAATTGTTTCTGCAACTGAGTATCCTTAACAGTGTCACAACACCACCTTCCATTGTATTGACAGAATCCAAGATGAGCATTAATCTTTGAGGGTACTCCTGTTTCATGTACATCATAAGTACCCCTTGCGCAGCAAAATCATTATTTAAGATTTTAAACTGAAAGAGGCACAAAAAACTCACTTAAGCTTCCGCCAAGAGGAAATAGTGAAGAATAATACGGGAACAAGGAAACAGTATAAATTAGGAAAATGAGTCCCGTTGCAACCATATTCTTGATCTTCAAAGTCTGGAGCCGGATTTAAACCATAGTTTTGAAATCCGATTTACAGCAAGCAATACCAGTTGTTGCTAAAATAGGACGAATAGGACTACTTAAAATTATTAAATTTAGAAATTGGCAACTCCCATATTTCCATCAACATTGATCTTAGCATATTTAGGATTTCAAACTTATGCAAGTATATTGCAGCATTACCAAGGAAGACATAATATTATTTATAGATTGGCAATAAAGTTAACTCCTATGTTTCCATTACCATTGATCATTGCGTAAATAGAATATTTAGAAGTTATGGAACAAGGGAGTACATTGCAGCTTTACCAAGGGAATTGTGACCAAAACATCAACACTATGTTATGCAAATAAATTCAGGATACTAGAATGCCACCAATTTGTGTCTACCTATGGAACAAGTAGCTGTATGTGTAAGAGTGTCTGAACAGAATTAGAGAAACATATGGAGAGGACAATGTTCAAGGAAAATAATTAATAATTTCTGCATATGTAAGAGTGTCTTAAGGGTTGCGTACATCCAATACTCTTATCCCGCCATAGGCAGGAGACTGAGTACAAATGAGAACTTTTGGGTTCCAACACTCAAAACACGCAGTTTACATACTCTTCATTCCATTAGGTTGTTTACACTTTCCAGAATAAGGGAGGGGGATTTTGAAAAGTGTAAACAACCGAGTGGAATATGGAGAATATGGAGGGGGATTATGAAGACAATGTCAATCTTTTCACATCTTCAAACCTGTTAGAAATCACGGATCCACCACCTTAATAGCGGCTTGCAATCATGCATAAGCAAATGTACCATGAGCGTTGAGTATGTCTGTTCATATATAACACAACTCAACAGACACCACAACGATCAACATGGCTTATATACTGAATCTTTCTTGCGTCCTCCCGGGGGACCGTCCTCCCTACACACAAGGGAGTAGTTTATAATATTTATGTGCTCCTCCCTTGTGTGTAAGGAGGACGCAAGAAAAATTCCTTATATACTAATGGGCAGATGCAGTTTAAATTTGACACATGACCAACCTACAAACTGTGTACTTCGACTTTGAGAACGCGGCCAACATTTTAGTTGGAAAACTCACATATCAGAGGATGGAAACAGATGACTGAATTATAGAAGCACCTTGCAAAGGTTTCAGAGATTAAACTTAAAACGGCTTAATCAATTGAAAAATGGTGCAAATAACTTTGTCAGAACACCCAGCAAAAAATAAACACCCTATTTCCCGGACTCGAAATGAATGATCCTCTAAAGTTTTAGCTTCACTAAGAGAGAACAAAATCAAACTTACAGAGGGCATACATGAGATGATCTCAGAATAGACATCAAACGCAAATAATAAATTGTGGACTGAATTATTAAATATCATTAGGGGGATCAGTCCTTCACAAAAATAGTTGCAATTGCCACTATAAAAACACCCTTCTTGTTATGGTGTTGGAGGAAATGAGACCAATCGATAGTACACTGCTTACGGTTTCAGAGAAAATGTAATCTTCTTAGCACAACAGACTTGTAGAAAGTTCTTGTTCGGAAGAACAACACCAGGACGACAAGAAAACCCAGGAAGCTAACTGATGCTAAGATAAAGAAGGATACCAAGAAGCAGTGAGCACCAAAGCAAGAATTGCCTTCTCCTGCTTCTTTGTCATATATATGCCCAATCACCCATACAGAGAGGATGTAGGTTCCAACAGGACTTGCTACAGCAATGGTATTAAAAATTGTACCCATATGTATCACACCGAATATCTCTGAAGTAACCGTAGGCATCAAACTCCACTGTGACCCATAACAAATTCCTACCAAGATGGTTCCTATGTACAAATTCCCAGGAAACCCAGAAGCTATAATGACATGTCCTGCACTCATAGTTGCTAGAGTGATTGCCATCAGAAGCGGTCTGGGCCACCCTTTCTGGCGTAGTAAGACATCAGATACATACCCCGCTCCAAAACGGCCAAGAAAATTCCATATGGACCATAGAGAAACCAACGAATTGATCTTGGCAGTACCATAGCCAAGAGATTGTCCAATCTGGCTTAAATTGTTAACTGTGGCAAGCCCTGATCCCATTCCACAGGCCATAGAGACAAACAACAACCAGAAGTTCAAGCTTTGTAAGGCCTCGACGATATTCATGCTTTCCCCTATGGGCACCGCGTCAAGAGAACTGCCAGGTAGTCTCTTATAATCGTCATTTTCCTCACCCACAAATTTCTCGATCTCGTTTGAAACAATTTGGCTGGGGGGTTTTTCATTGTTGATTGCATTTACAGCAATCTTGAGAGGCCAAGCAAGCAGTACAAATAGGCCTACAAGTGTAATGAGATGTACCCACTGTGGGAACTCGAATATGTTTTCCAATATGATGAGAGCCATCAAATATGCAGCCACAACAAGAGTAATTATGGAGAAACCATTAAGGTGCTTCTTGTCATGCTCTCTACTTCCGGGGCTGATTTTCACCAAACACATCAACGAGAGAGTAACAGTACTAGGCAACAAAGCAATCATTAAGATGAATGTGGCTGGCCTCTCCTTGAAGAAAGTTTGATGAATTTGTATCAAGATTGCTCCAGTTAGTCCTAGACAACCCTGCCATAAAAATCCCAACATCAATATGCAGAACTCAAAAATCACTCATGAAGTCCCTAGCCTACATGGATTGAGGGAAATCTACTAGTAAGGAAACAGCTTTCATATGAGCTTTATCAAGACACATCCCAGAAAGCAATCCTACCAACATGCGATGCAATTAAGTCTTAAAAATCGTACAATCTAGAATGCCAGCTATCATGGAAAAGAAATAGCTAGAATGTTGTGTCTACTATTATCTAGATTGGCAATCAAACAGAAATATCATTCCCTATCTACTCTCTTGACGTAACTATCAAAGTAAACAAAGCGGCTCTTTTAGATTCGAGATCAAATTATTCATGTCACCAACCTATTTACTTTTTCTTTTTAATTCAGAACTATTGAGTTGACACATTTTACCATCTTGGAGCAGATAAAATGTACAATGCCCCTATTTATTTTGTGCATATTCGTTTAATCCAGTCACATTCTAACAACAAAAAAATACAACCATCTCAGTAACAGACAATAAACCAAATTTCTAACGTGTAAATAAGAGGTCAAGACATAACAATGACGCTATATTTCAATATCAATTTTAAAAGTCAATGATAAAAAAAGACATTACCTTCAGGATCCCGACAATTGTCCCGCTATAATCAGGAAAGTTTATCACGCCTGTGACAACATTTGCGGTGCTGAAGAATGTCTGAGAGTGAGCGGCAATGAACATTAAGGAGCACATGACGGGTACAGGCAACGGGGGAATATATCCAACAACAGAAAGCCACATGAAGAAGTATCCCAGGAAGCACTGGGCTGCCCCAACAGCAAGAACAAACCAAGGCCCGCCATACCAGCGATGCGTAGCAGAGGAAACCGCTGCATAGAGGAGGCCGGAAAGAACACCGGCATTACCACCAATGTCTTTGAAGACTGAGACGGTGTCAAGGGTTGACTGATCATACGATTGGGATGATTTAAGAACGGGGGAGTATATGCCAAAGGCATAGGTTACACCCATAAGTGCTTGTATCCATATGCTTGCTACTGTTGCTATCCATCTACTCCTAGAGCTAGTTACGACATTGTTGGAGTTGTCCATGGGCTTTGTTTGTATTTACAGATATTAACTTATTACTCCTCTTATGGAGGGAATCAAAATGGATAAAAGGGTGGATCATTTCTAGGAGAAATAAATGGTTTCTGTTTAAATATTAAAAATAATGATGATTGTTTGCACGTTTTGAATCCATCCCTTGAATATAAAACTGGGAGAGATTCAATAAAAAATATCTTAATCACCCTGGCATGATGAGATAGGAGTATAATAATCCAAAAAAACTCAACATCAACACAGCAAGTCAGCAAGTATATGATAGATAACAGCAACACGTGAAGTAATCATAATACTCAATAAGAATGACACAACTTAGTTGAATAATGCTAAAGCAATAATTCGAAATATGGTGAGGAGAAAAGATTTACGAGATTTTCTGAGGTGGCCGGATTCAAATATTATCGCCAAAACCCAAACAAAAACTCAGACGGGAATCTCCAATAATATTTTGTGCAGACAGTATCTGTTTAGAAAATATAATGATTGGTCAAAAACGATATAGTTAAATTATATTGTTAAATTTCCTGCAAAATATCAATAAAGAATAACGTCTACTTCCCTGACCCCTTAACCAACTCATTCCAGGCTATCCAGATGATTAAAAAAAACAAGTCAATGAAAGCATACACAGTAAGATATCGGCAAGTCGGCAACCAACTTAGGCCTTCAGAGCACATGCCAAAGAATTACATGAACAGCAAATGAAAACGTGCAATACCCAAAAGAAAAAGAGAAAAAAAAATAGAAAGCAATTGTGAAGCACACAGAGAAAAATTTTATTATCCTCAGCCAATTTTTTTTATCCATCTCCAATTTATCAGAATGTATAACCACCAACAACTCAACAAAAGCAAATTGTGTGGATAATGTGACTCTTTAAAATGTCAGCGGCTTAACACTCACAAATCACCATAGAATCAACATTATCCAACTACAAAGCCTGTCAAGACAAACTGGGGTCATTTATTCCACTAGAACGAAAAATTAAAATCTTGTTCATACCCCCCAAACAAAAAAAAAAAAAAAAAAAAAAAACGAAGTCCACCGTAGCCAAATATGGTACCTATGGCAGCTTTGACAGGGTGCGCCAAAAGTTTGATCTCAGTAGTTCTCCATGTTTAAAAAACACGAGAGATGATTAGCAGGCCACAACAGTCAGTTGGGCGACCTGACCACATCCTACAAAGTACAAACCGCATTACCTAGCAATCTAGCATAGTTGTAACAAAATACATAAATGATTTATTCTTAGAGCGATAGCTGCAACATAAATTTCCGAGAAGCACTCAAAAAATTATATTGTAAACTTCCAAACTTTCTTTACCATTTAAATCCCACCAAAAGCAAAAACTTCTTTAATGTACCGGCCAAGGAATGAACTGGTTCTTCCCTGAATTTATACTGGTCTACTGTATAGAGATCCATCATCGAAAGGGAGGTTATTGTTAACCACCCTGATTACATACAGTTGATTGTTCTATTCTTGGGAATCAAATGATACACTTCCCTCAATTACCAAACCCCAATAAAAAGGGATTGAGTAACAAATTATACAACAAAATCCCTTATGATATACACCCATGTATCCTGCATCAATGCCTCAAAGAATGACGTAATCTTCTCAGCACAACA
>JAGPOY010007651.1:0-12093 GCA_018983105.1 Silene uniflora | reverse complement strand
GAACTTTATTAGCGTATCAGTTACTTTTCAAAAAATTGAAAAGACTAAAATGAGTTTTTAAATCTTGACTATAAATATCCGTGACATCCTTTTGAAAATCTTGATCATGTGATGCAAATTTCATTGCCAAATAAGATTAGAATTTGAAAAGGTAGTTGCCTTCTAAAATGGCGGCTAGAATTTGTGAAGCAACATATCATGGCTTAGGGTTAGTAGCATTTTGGGCTTATCCGATTATATATTACGGAGTACAAATTACAAATTTTCGTGTGAGACGGTCGTCTGATAATCCTTATGACAAATATGGAGTATCATATATTGATATGGAACAAATAAGGAACATTATATGGTATGTTTCGTACTAATTTAGTACTCCGTATAAGATTGTCTTACATAAAAATATACTTTGTCAAACTTTACATTTGATCATCCGTCTTTTTCTTATTCCGTATCTTACATTTTCGATCATATATAGCTAGACTTTTTAATGTTTAATGACGATTTGATGGACATAGTAACAAATTTCGACCAAAACTTTTATTTGTGCCTCAAATTAAAAGAAATGTGTTTTTTTTTTCTTTTTGTTGATATGTTTATATTGGCTCTTCATCTTTTTTGAAAATGAAATCCAAGATATTTTGGATCTTAAAAAGACTTTACGAAGGTTGCTTGTACAATGGAGACAACCAAACTCTTCATTTGATTGTTGATGATGAAAGTTTTCAAAACATTGAATTTAAGATAAATAAAATCAAATTATTTGCTTTACCTTATCGCTTTCCTTTTATTTTAGTTGATCCTATTCCTAACCAAAGTTGTTTATGAGTCGTTCCGTTCATTGAACCCGACCTATCTCGTCAGCCAAATAAGCAGGCACGGATAAAGCATTTTATGAATAATACAAAGGCTCAGCCCACTAACCTGACCTGAACCCGCTAACCCGCTTGTTCATGAGCCAAAAAATAAACAGCAGCCCGGTCCATGTCCGTTCCACTTTGTTATACTCAAAAAACACCTTAGAAAAGTTAAGTTATTAAAATAATGTTCTTACATAATGAGTGACAGAATGTGTTTCGATTTTAATACTCCGTAGGTTGGTGTTATTATATCCTCGAAATTACTACACTACACGTTATTAGATTAAGATGATTTTAAGTAAAGTTAAATATATATTTGATTATGTATAAGAGAATAGTTCTCCTCTCAGTAAGTTGAGCACTTTATCCACAGGTATCATTGTATCAAGCTGGATGACATAGAAATAAATGAGAATGGTATACGTGAAGTATCCTGGTGTGGTTTCCTTGTTGCACGTCTTGACGCGTATATCTCTAAAGGGAGTCCGTTGCAACAACCCGATCACGCATTTTTAAGACACCTATTTAAATAGTACCACTATTATATCTAGTACCAAAATCATAAGTGTACGGACTACTATTTCTGTATTGCCAATTAAATTACTCAGATCTCCATTACTTTCAGTTTCTTTTATGACTTTTTCTTCCTTTGCCATCTCACAATGCTTTAACCCTAGCTAGGTAATTTATTGTATAAGAGCTTTCTTTGGGGTTTATCTCCAACTTTCTACTCTATTAACTCGATTAACTTGAATACTGTACAAGTGAGTAAAAATAATGTTTGTTTATTGGCTGATAAGAGGAACATATAGAAAAGAGAAGGTCGATAGCATTCCTCTTACTATATGATTCTGATTTTCCCATGACTATATATTATGAGTTAATTATAAAGTATCTAGTTTGAACTCGAATATGGTTACACTCAAAACTGAAGGTTTAACACTAGTCAAATCATGTTGAGCCTAAATATGACATTTAGCTTGGCCCAAGATCACTTTGGTACATTGTTTTATTTTCTATTTTAAAATAGTTAAAATCTTGAATAACTTGCACATTGAAAGAAACATGGTGGTAAATTGATGAAAAACAAACAAGTCTTTGCAATAATCCTTACTAAGCTTAGATTGAGCAAGTTTGACTTTGGCTCGAGTTAGAGATCAATTCAACCAAGCTTAAACATGGTTCTAGTAACATACCTTGTTTTTAGGGTTGTCAAATGAGTTCAAGTTAATTATTTGAAAATGATATGGAATACGAGTACTAAATTAATGTCCGATCGAGTAGTTCCCTTTGGTCATTTAAAGATAACACAAATTCTTGTTTAAAACCGGCATATTCCTCTTAAATTTAAATCAGTTTAAATATGATAGATAGATAAGACGAAAGCAAAATGCCTAGGTTTATAAAAAAACGTTTATCCCTTCAATCCAAGTGTCGCCTATTTTTGTTTCAAAAAAAAAAGTGTCACCTGTTTTAATCTTGAAACATGTCGTCTAAACCGACACCTAGTGCAAAAAGAAACAAGCTAAACATATAGTGATATAGGATGCCAATATATTTGATGCACCTATGTGCGTGACTTGAGTGTCACACATATATATGATCATGTTTCCTTCTCCCAAACACTCTTCATCTCCATCAACTTCTGTTTAATTACCATTACAAGCAAATTATAATGAAAGAATAATGAAAGTGAAAGCATAAATAGATAGAATTTGAACTTGGAAAGGGACAAACATTGTTGCTTGCAAAATGCATATGAATTATTTGTAAGGTCCCATGCATTTATGCCAAAGATGTTAACATTATTAGTCATACAAACCCAATTGGCCTGTAAAGTTGGTTTAATTGCATTTCCTATTTTGTAACGGAAATTTCCTCCCTTTGCCTCAGCATGCTCCACCATTCTGGTGAGGGGCAGACTTGTCGTGTGTTTCCCAACAAAGCATCAATGCATCATCGTGAGAGTTTATATAAGATACCCATCCGTCTCGTTCATAGTTTACATTATTTCGATTATTTGTAAAAATAAAGTAAATGTAAAGTATTCATTTGGACAGGGAAGTGCTCTTCAAATTCGATTATTTGTAGAAATCTTTATGTTTGTGAAAATATTTTAATTAAAGATAAATAAATGAATGAGATGTTGGCAGAAGTTTAAAATACTGTACTCAGCTTTTTGGCTCCTTTTCTGATGTGATAGTGATTTTTCTATCCGAATTAGATGTGTTAGTAACAATTTTTAAAGAAAAAAAGTTCTTTAGTAGCCGTCGGTAAGAATTAGATTTTGTTATAGACTTACAATTATCAAAAAGCCCTTATTATTTTAACAATTAGAGAAATGATGATCGTGGTTTAGAGTGGTCTCTCCCATCTCTTTATTTTTCTCCTTCACCAACATCCTCTTAAGTGCATATTGTGCATCAACTTATAAATTCTAGTCCATCCCTATGTTGTTTGAATGTTTACGACATAAATGAAACTAATTTTTAAAATTTGGTTCACCATAGTACCGATCAGGGCCGTCTCTGGGTTTTCGAGGCCCTGTACGAAATGTTAAAGCGGGGCCCTATACAAATTGTTAAAATATGTGAACTTTAGTTTATATACGAAAGTGTTAAAGAATCCGATCTGTATGCCGACTTAATTTATAGTTGTGCCATTTTTGAAAAAACGAAAAAGGAAAAAGGGTAAAACGAAAAAAATATAAAAAATTGACGACATCAAGATTCGAACTCGTGCAATTTGGTGGGTGAAAACTTTTTGGTACTAAATATGAACCACTGCACCACATTATTCTCAATGAACAATTTTGTTCTTACATTTTACTTACTTTTTAAACGCATTTATCAGGCCCAATAACACTAATTTTGGGCCAAAATTTTGGGGGCCCTGTGCACAGGCACGGGCCGCACACCCTCAAAGACGGGCCTGGTACCGATCCAACCGACAACAAAAATTATATATACTTCCTTCATTTGACTTTTATCACCCCATTTCTCCAATATATGTGAGCAGTATTATATTAAAGTAGGGTGATAAAAGTTGAATGGAGGGAGTACAACGTAAGTTCAATTCGACTTTTGCATGCCTCAAGCAAAATCGTCCTTTTTTTTATTTTTCAACGACTTTGAACACATGCAAAATTCGAGACAAAAAAGGAAGTCCCTTTCTTCCATTTTTTTTCCAAAATTTTGCCCACTACTTAACGAATTGTGGATCATACATTTTTGTCAACCAATTTAATAGGTTGGGCCATGATTTGCATCACACCCATGACCCATAGGTCATAGCCCATGGGCCACTTTCATATAGTGATATCACACCAACTCATCCAATGGCCTTTCAACTCACGTAACTGAAAAGAGTTGGTCTTCCGTATTCGACGGATAATTTTCCTTTGAAATAATAAAACGGGATTTTAGACTATTTTAGCTATATGCCTATATGTCACCACTTGTAGGATCGCTGTGGTTACACTAACCATAAAATAGTCATAAAATCCCGTCTTATTGCTTCAGACGAAACTGGCGCGTCTGAAACAAGAATTTGCGAGGTAAAAAACTCATGATAACACTATCTAAGACTACGAGACGATCAATAACAAATTAAAGGTCCTATTCTTTTGGACTTAACTTCAGCTCATTTCAATTCAGTTCAGCTCTACTCAGTTCAGTTAAGTTTAATTCAAACAGTTTCAATCTAAAAGAATAGGGCCTAACAGGGTGGCTGGTGGCACAATCAATATATATGAAATTACGGTTTAATAAAACGGTTTTACAGAATATAACTATTACCTGAGGTTGGTTAGTGCAGTCAAACTCTGATAGTTACTGTAGAACAGTCCATAATCTGGGTAACTTCTGCTGCTGAAGATAAACTTTTCTATCATTATCATCATAATTTACCAAATCTTAATCCACATATTAAATAATCAACTAAAATAAAATATAATGAGAATATTCTGTGCTACCTATAAAATCCCATGATCATTTTTTAACTATTTTATCAGTCAACCCTCCAAAATCATCATCATCATAATCATAATTTTTTGGAGGGTGTGTTTGTGTTTACCGCAATTATAATCATAAACATGATGAAAAACTACGCAATTTTGGTATTAATTTTACTGTCATGGTTAAATGTTAGTTTGTGTCATAGACCAGTTGGTGGTGAGCAGCCATTATCAAAGATTAATGTTTTGAGTACAACTTTTGCTCTTCACCCTGATGCTTCTGTTAAAGCCTCACCAGTTGTTCTGGGTTTGAAGGTAATTGTTGACGCATGGGCACGTGAACTTTTTAGTTTATCGGGTAGTGGCGGAACTGAGGGGGCTAGCAGGAGCGGTTGCCTTGACCAATAAAAAATTCAAATCCTTTAGATTTGCTATTCCCTCCGTACCAGTGAATAGTTTTAAGTCAAACGTAAACTATTGACTGCCACGGAGGGAGTATTTTTTTTTCTAGTTTACATGGCCTAGAAGGGGCGGTTGCCCCAAGCGGAAAAAAGATTGAAATTTTTTAGATTTGTGGTTTTGTTTTTTTTATAGTATACCTTATTTCATGAGTAAGCTCGCCCTTGCTGAAAATTTTTGCCCCGGAACTAGAAGTCCTGGTCCGCTACTGATTTGGGTGTGTTTATAGTAGAAGCTTCATTGGGGAATTTCATCAAACATGTTGACGACATAATAATTTGTTTAAAATTTGGATTGTTAGATAAGGTGTTGCATATTGTGGGCAATTGAATAGATGAAATTTGTAATTCTGAAAATTGGTCATGATCATAGCATTGTTGATGTTGCAGGGTGAAGATAATGAATGGGTGAATGTAGAGCTTCACTCTCCTGAACCGTCTTCAGATGATTGGGTTGGAGTTTTTTCGCCCGCAAAGATTAAGTATTGTCTCTTGCTGCTTCTGTCATTTTTTTTTAGTGTCGGTTTGCATTGTTTTTCTTCATTCCTATCATGTCGGATACTTCCTCGATCCGTTCGGCTTCTTTTGCGCGAGAATTTAGGAGCACATTAGATGAAAATGAATGTTGATTTTGGACTTCACTTCATAACTTCAAATAAAAGTTGAGTTCAGTAAGCTAGTTCAGACAAAAAGAACTAGATTAAGTGGTAGAGACTGACGTCGTATTATCATAAATAGCACCCAAAGACAGGAATGATTCAGGTGGACAGTTTATGCATAGACATCCCAAAAGAAACGGGGAAGTTTATTCATGGACAAAGGGAGTGTCATGTATGTGCCTCTTAGAATTGGGCAATTGTGTTACTTCATTATGATGAGGTTCAAGATCAGCATCCTAACTATATGCTTCATTTTATGTTAAAGCTCGTCAAGCTGTTATTCTGAAACTGATAAAAAGGATCAGCCGCCATACTTGTGTTCAGCACCACTTAAGGTACATTATCTTGAATTTTGATGATCCTTGTCTTGTTCTTTTGGATTTGTGGTGGTTGTAATTTTTGTTTCAATGTGTATTTCAGTACAAATTTGCAAACAGCTCCGATTTGGACTACATAAAGAATGGAAAAGCCACACTACGCTTTCAGCTCATTAATCAGCGTGCAGATTTTTCATTTGGATTGTTTTCTGGAGGTTTGTCAAATGTGGGTTACCAATTTCTCATCCTGAATTTAGTCACAATTGTTTTCCTCTGGTTCGAGTCTTTCAGACTTTTTTTGTTAGTATGTCAGCTTAATGTCTTGAGGTATTGGGAAAGAATGAAAGACCTGATGTTGTTACTTTTTATCTACAGCCAAAGCTAGTGGCAGTTTCAAATTTCATATCATTCGCAAACCCAAAAGCACCACTTTATCCACGCCTAGCGCTAGGGAAGTCTTGGAATGAGGTATGTCTGATGTCTTCTGATTTTTCTGATGGCAGCACTGTTATTGACACTTATTGCTGCTTTGAAGTGTTATTGTTGGACGATACTTACTTCTGTAATATTGAAATGTTTCGATACATAAGGTAGGAAAAACAACATTGACAACAAAATGACTGTTCTTCAGATTCAAACAATTGCCTGGATGTTCTTTACTCATACATAACAGAGCAATGACTATGTCTTGTTTTTCTTCACAGATGACAGTAACCTGGACTAGTGGCTATAACGTAAATGAGGCAATTCCATTTGTGGAGTGGGGCATTGTGGGTGCAGATACAAAGCAAACACCAGCTGGGACATTGACATTTAAACGCAACACTGTGTGTGGTATGCCTACTTTTTTATTCATAGATTGCCTTGTTTTCTTGTTTTTACAACTCCTGCTGCTCTTGTATTTTTTTGGTAGCGCCGAAAAATCAGCCATTCTGGTTCTGAATGTTTTTTTAACACAAACATTCCCCTTATCTTCCATTTGCTACCGAAGCTTGTGGGTATTCGGTCTTTTGTAACAAAGTCCAAACTTATCAAATGTAGGGAGGCCTTGAGGCCCTTGATGCAAATAATGACGTGAGATCGCAGAATTCCTAGTAGCTTTATCCTATGATTTCTGAATTCATTTCGTATTATCTGCATCTTCTGCGTTGGACGTGACTTAAATTTAAGCAGTCAACGACTGAATATGGTACATATCGCTTCCATTAACAAAGAGTATAGGAGAGACACCGTCATGCCAAGGAGTACTATAGGCCATCTAAAGTCTAAACCCAATCAGGAATAGGAATATGAGAGTAACTCATCATGCCTATAAACCAGAGAAATCCACCTCAATCTTGAATGTGAACTTCCCTATATTATTTGCACCTCGGAAAAAATGGAAAAAAAAGAAAAGGAGGGGTGAGTTTACCCGCTGAGCTTGAGGTTATTATTGTGCCTTATCCGCTGAAATATGTGATCTATATAGTCAAGGGGACCGAAGCACCTGCATGAGCCCTAGGATTCGCCATTGCTACCTCACAAAGTTACAATATATACTCCGTACCTTTTAAGGCTCAGGTATGTAATTGTTTATATATTGGGGTGCAGGTGCGCCTGCAAGGACAGTGGGTTGGCGCGATCCTGGATTCATACACACAAGCTTCCTGAAGGATTTGTGGCCAGACAGATGGTATGATATACTTTCAGTGTTTTTCTATTAAATTTCTTGTATATGACTTGTAAGTTGTAACCTTATATGCTTACTGAGTTACCGCTATTGCTTTTCAGGTATGCTTACAGGATAGGCCATGTCTTGACCAATGATTCATATGTTTGGAGCAAAAAATACTCATTCAAAGCGCCTCCATTTCCTGGACAGGACTCCTTGCAGCGTGTTATAATATTTGGTGACATGGGGAAGGTATTACATGCATTATAATTAATAATTACTCCTGAATAGTAACGTGTGGTTGTTACTAGTGGGGTTTTAACATCTGACAAATACTGTCTTTGCATGATCTATACATCAACTTTCAGTAGCTCAGTCAGAAAAAATTCAACAAGTAGGGTATCTGAATTTTTAAGGGCGTCAATGATAGTTATGGTAGTTTTGTTCTTTGATACTTTATTGATAATAATCTTTCAAAGCCCTGCAGTAATTTGATTCAGCATCACCTTCTTCCATGTGGTCATACTCCATTCCGTTAAATTTCCCTTGAACGGAGGCAAAAGAAAAAAAAATCTCTACTTTCGAGTCCTTTAGATTATTGTCAAAATGTCAACTCTATTTCGCCAGTCGTTAGTAGCCCATCTCCTTACTGTTCTCCTATTCAGATTACCCTGATCAGGATCAGGGTCTTTTATTAACCCTATTTTCAGACATGTCAGGCCACTCTCCTCTCTAGTTTTTCTTGTGGGAAAACTCTAACCATCATTGACTAGTTCATTGGTAGCTTTATTTTCTGTTCTCTACCATCAGGTTAAGCCATTGTTTCAATCCATTGCCATAGTTTCTGCTGGAATTTTAGTGGGCAGGAAAACATATTTAGGAAAGTGCTGATAAACAAAAGACCTGGTAATATCTTGCACAAGGGACTAGATACAAACCTTAGAAGAAAAGGATGTATACGAGATCTACTGTATGTAGGACTTAGGAGCCGTAAACTCTCAACGAATTCAGAGTTGTCTAAAGAGAAGTTCAACTTCTTAAGAGTGTACTTCAATATGATGTTTTAAAAATATATTAGTCCTTATACTCCATTCTAGCAAAAAGCTCTGTGTACAAAGCATAAAGCTATAAGAATTCTGACATCATGGTCTTCTAGCAACGTCGCATTCGTCATAAAACGTATTTCGTGTCATTTGGATTCACTACATTTCAATACCATCCACCTGTAACTTTTTTCTTCCCGTATATTGTTTCTGTATTTTCTTCACCTTGCCTTTTCCTTTATTGAAACTCATGTTAATTGATTTCCCTTTATTACTCAGGCGGAACGTGATGGATCAAACGAGTACAGTGACTATCAGCCAGGGTCACTTAACACGACAGACCAGCTCATCAAAGACATCAATAACATTGATATTGTGTTCCATATCGGAGATCTTTCATATGCAAACGGATATCTCTCTCAATGGGACCAGTTTACATCTCAGGTGGAGCCCATTGCTTCAGTTGTACCATACATGATTGCAAGGTATTAGACCCCCCTGTCTCTATGTTGTATGTCATGGTTCAATAATATTTGTGTTACTTTGTTGAAGCACTGACTTGACATATATCGTTTTATATTCTCTCAGTGGTAATCATGAGCGTGACTGGCCGAACTCAGGATCTTTCTATGATGGTATTGATTCAGGTGGCGAATGTGGCGTGGTTGCTCAAACCATGTTTTATGTCCCTGCTGAGAACAGAGAGAAATTCTGGTAATTTCTCCTTGTCGCATACATGATACCTTTATAGCTTCGAACAAAGTTTTATGCCCCAGACATGACCGAATAAATAACAGGACCCAGAAAAGAGCCCCTCAATGTTATACGGAGTATGTTATTGGGTAGCAGTCTGTCTTCAGATTTCAATTTAATTTGACACTACCTATTTACTTAGATAATCATGTTCTCTTATAATTTGGCGCCCACATTGACGTATATACCAGCCTCTCAAATTCGTTAGGTTGCCCTACTGCCAGGATAAGTTTTACCTACACAATAACAATATAACGTAACCTTTGTGCTACTCGTCTTGTGAAACTTCTTATGGTTCAAACAATCCTCACTCCTCAGGTACTCGGTAGACTATGGAATGTTCCGCTTCTGCATAGCAGACAGTGAGCACGACTGGAGGGAGGGCACTGAACAGTACAAATTCATAGAGCATTGCCTTGCAACAGTGGACAGGCAGAAGCAACCTTGGTTGATCTTCTCTGCCCATCGTGTTCTGGGCTACTCGTCGGATTATTACTATGGATTGGATGGAGCTTTTGAAGAGCCGATGGGCCGAGAAAGCCTTCAGAAGCTCTGGCAGAAACACAAGGTTGATATAGCATTTTATGGCCATGTTCACAATTATGAGAGAACTTGTCCTATTTACCAGGTATGCATCACTCTACCCAGCC
Organism: Silene uniflora; assembly: GCA_018983105.1. Classification (NCBI taxonomy): domain Eukaryota; kingdom Viridiplantae; phylum Streptophyta; class Magnoliopsida; order Caryophyllales; family Caryophyllaceae; genus Silene; species Silene uniflora. Next base: position 1,750 of record JAGPOY010007651.1, on the reverse strand, counting down.
TCATCTGAAGTAATATCGCGGGCCTTATTTAGCCCTTTTTACTAGTTCCTTTTCATTTTCTTAGATATCAGTTCTATTTTCTTTATCCACCTGTATATACAAGTAGGTGTTCTCTGACCAATGGGTGTTTCAACTACTCAAATTTGGTGCTATCCGCCTATCTATACCTGTGTCCGACGTAACACTCAAGGATATGGGAACAAAATCCGTTCCTGATATTTGCCAACCCCCCACATAGTGAAGAAGATAGAAAAGTATTATAGATTTATAGGAGTATAATGTCTCAAACCTCTCATCCTCCTTAAAAATCTCCTAACATTTCATATTCAAGTAATTTTTTTGAGTTGAAGATGTGTCCCATTCTGTGTCGTGTATCCTCATTTTAAGATAGGATCTTGTGTCTCATAGTTTGAGTCACGGTGAGTCCCATGTATGGATATGTGTATCTGACACCTCTAGTAACTTAATTAGTCTTGTGAGTTGTGACTCATGTTCATATACGCTTCATCCCGCAACCAAACCCCTCCAAGGAAAAACCTACAGACCTACTGAAATGAGGTCACCCAACAGTTTTTTAACCAGTAATGAACTAATGAAGTTCAGATCTCTACTTACTCTCATCTGAAATTGTCCCAAATTTTAATTGATGCAGAACCAATGCGTGAACTCAGAGAAGAACAATTACTCTGGCACTGTGAATGGCACCATCCATGTTGTTGTAGGTGGAGGCGGAAGTCACTTGTCAAAGTTCAGTTCATTGAATGCAAGTTGGAGTCTGTACAAAGATTATGATTTCGGGTTTGGGAAACTCACGGCTTTCAACCATTCATCTCTGCTGTTTGAATACAAGAAGAGCAGCGATGGTAATGTATATGATTCCTTCACTATATCAAGAGATTATAGAGATGTTTTAGCTTGTGTCCAGGACAGTTGCGAACCCACCACACTGGCATATTAGTTATCCGACATGGGGAAGTCAATAGCGGAGATGGAAGAATAAAACAACGGACAACAGCAAAAAAAAAAAAGTATGGAGAAGACAGAACAAGATCTAGCTTTGTAGACACCATTTAATTGGCTCATTTACTTGAATATATACATTTTCTTATAGTACTGATTGTATGACATTCATACATTTATATTTTTTATTTATTGGCAAATACTGTATTTTTGACAGAGCATTGCGTAGTCATAAACGGGTGGGATCAATACGTAAACAAGAACATGATCATTCAGTACATGTTCCGAAGCAATACTAACAGATTGTTGATCTATGGCGAGCAAGAAACGTAAAACAAACACAGTAACGATCATTCAGTACATGTTCCGAAGCAATACTAACATGATCATTCAGTACATTTTCCGAAGCAATATTGTAGTTTCTCAATCAATGTAATGAGAAATTACAGGACCAAACACAGTTTTCTATCTACAGGCTTCACCTTCCATCCCACATGAGCAAATGTAAACAATGACTCCCGTCTATTAGGCACTTTGTAAAATCGTAATGGTCGCGGCAAATATGGAACTTCTTCACAGAAATCGCCTCAGCTCTTCTTGCAATAGGTCAACAACGCCGTTGATGTAATCTTAATCGTGAGGGTAACTTATTGCCAGGTTAACATCGAATGATCGATTGTTCACACAAATTAACAAAATCCCAGGTTCTGGGAAATTTATCAGCAAGCCATCTCAACATCACTGGCTTTGTCTTCTTCTGCTGACGAGTTGATAGATGCAACCAGATCAT